>CM075813.1:27740869-27803369 GCA_037975025.1 Excoecaria agallocha | reverse complement strand
GAAGAATTAGAAATTCACTCTAACTCAAATAGCTCTAAAATTGGAAGATAAAATCCTTAAAATTCATATCAAATCATATTTAATTTTTATCTAAAGTTTTCAAAATCAAAAAACATGGATAATCTGAAAAAATGCCAATAGACGGGCATTTGTCTCTAATAGAAGACCATCACTTATACGAGCCTTTAAAATAAAAAGACAATTTTGAATCTAATTTGGACATTTGGTCATGATGCGCTAACAAATGATCGTCTATTACCTTACTATGAATAGCCCATAACAGTCTGTACATAGGCATCTTTCAGGAAATAACCTTGAGAAAAATGGCCACTAAGGGTTGTTATAAGCAGAGACCAAAATTGAAGGCTTTTTTATTTCTTTTCAAAACTCTAGGAAAGATAGTATAAAAACCTAAAAAATATTTTACAAACATATGGAAATGAAGGGTAAAACTCGAGATTCATGCTTTTTGTCAGAAGTAAGAGTGGTTCATCATAATCAGGTAACCCTAACCTAGGCTGCTTCGGGTTATGGTGTCTACGGTCGCCTCCAATTTTGGAAAACTTATGCACTAGTGCCTAAGTGAGCCATAATTTAGAGTAAAAGATAAAAGATATGTACCTGAGGTAGAAAATCTCTGGTTGTAAGAAATATGCACCATTTGAGGCAATGAATCTTTGATTAGGTAGTTACCTTCAGCTTATTGATGTGTTAACCCTTGGTTGGATGGTTATAATCAGTTTATCGATGTATTAAACTGGTGTACAACTATCTAATTAGCGTTTGAAGACACCGTGGTTCGAGGAAGCCAAGATCAAGGTTACCCGATGATGAAAAAATAATATATTTCTAATGAAGAACATGGATGTCAAAACTCTAATATGAATTTGACCTCTAATTATGAAAAACAGTCATCTGTCATGTGAGTGACGATCGTCTGTGGCTACTCCCCTTCTGTCCAATTTAGATTTGAGGCATTTTTGTAATTTTATAGGTTTCATGTGAGGGACGATCGTATGTTTTGAGGGATGCCCGTCTATGGGTGTATTTCTAGAATTTTCACATTTTCCAGTTTTTAAAATGGAAGATAAGGATTTTTTAGAGATTGGCCTAGATTTGGAGGGGATCAAATCCTTCTATATTTAGATAGTTAGAGTTAAAAAGGATTCCAACACCTTTCTAGGTATAAAAACCAAAAACTAGAGTTTTAAAAGGGTAGATTTTTTATATTTGAAAAAAAAGGTTTATAGAGAGAGAAAGATCAATTTTCTTTTCTCAGAAGCAAGGGTTTAAACTTTTTTCAACCAAAAACAAACACAAAATCATTAAAGATCGAAGTAGAGATCTACACTTTAGAGCCTACAAAATTAGAATATCTCTTAAGGGTAATATTCTAGGTTTTCTCTCTCTCTCTAGTCCATTCTTATCTTTTGCATGCTGCTTAATATTGCTTTATATGTGATTTTTTGTGTTGTTTATTTAGATTTACGCATCCTTATAAATGACATGATGATCTGAATCCATTGGTGTGCTAGAATAGTATATTATGACATGATCTCCTCAATAAATGCATGTTGTGTACCTTGTTTTAAAATGTTGTCTTAGTTATTATTATTTGTTTATTACATAGCTGAAGTTTGATTTAGGATTAATACTTTAGGTTTGGCATGCTTTAGATCCATATAATTATATACTTGGGGTTTATTTAAGATCTTGATAAATTTTATGTTTAAGTTTTTTGCTTTCTACATTTGTCTCTTGAGTGATAGATGGGAAAAATTACCACATACGGCCATCTATCAACATAACAGATGGGACATCATGGTGCTTATTTTAATATATTTTCTACCCTTTTTTGTTGTTATTTATGTTCTTTTCTTGATACTTTATTCTTAATTCTTTTTATGCCTTTATATGAGTATTTTTTTGCTTATGTATGAATGTTTAAATTCTAGTATTAATATTATGCATATTATTTTAGTTTACCTTTAATTGTATATTTCTTTTAAAATGCTAATTGATCATATTTTTGTCGTTTGTGTGAGGAATTGATTAGATGCATATTTGGAGTTCCCTCATGGGATGATTATTCTTTGGGAGTCATGCCCTAATTAGTTTATTTTCTTCTTTATTTATGTATTTTATTTTGCATTTATTTTATTTATTATTTTGCTTTATTTGTTGATTTTATTAATTTCAGATGCATTTATTTTGTGGATGTAATAGGTAGTAAGAAAATAATTTTTATTACATGTTTAAATATAAAAATTCTTAAAATCATTTTTACTAATTAATTTGGCATTTTTCTCAACAAAATGAACAATGATCAATTTTTTAGCCTAAGTTCACATAATAAGAAAATATTGTTTTTGTCAAATATACATGAAGGAACCAATGTTCCCAACCCAATAGATGCCTTAATTTATGTACGATTTTTGTCTTTTTCATTTAGACAATATGTTTATGTAACAATCAAAGTAGTTGAATTATTTACTTTTTTTATTATTTTGTCTACCGATTTTATTATTTGATTGATATGTTTACTTAATTTATCGTAATGCATTATGTGAGAGAGGAGAGTGGGTTAATGTTTAAAATCCAACTATAAAATAACATATAACTGAGGTGCCAAGTAAGAGTGATATCCTGAACACCAATCTTTGTTTGGGTATCAAACGGTTGAGATTCTTTTTTTAAGATTTTGTTGGGTGGAGACTCTATGATACCTACCTCTTTGAGCCCATAGTAGACAGCTTCAAGGGTTTACCATCAATAATAAATTAGGCCAAAATCCCTCTTTATTATGAAGTGGTCAATTCTTGAGTTATAGTGAGCCTTGTCTGATTTTGGACCCTTAAAATGGGCCTTTGAAAATCCAACCGAAATTGAGTGTAGCTCTAGCACGCGTCACAGTGGTGAATCTACTGAGAACTAAAGAGGCCGGCCTTGCTCCTAAAACCATTTTGGTTAAGTTTTTCTTTATAATTGGGTTTTCCTTATTAATTATATCTCCTTTCAAAATTGCATTCATGCTAGAGCCTTAGACTTAAGTTAGGCATCCCTTTATAGCCCCAGTGCTATCCTGAAACATGCCTTATGTTCTTAATATAGGGAGGTGTCAAGGAGATCCACCAGCCCAAGTCTTGTACCAATTAGTATATAAAATTATGACCCATCGATCATTATACTTGTGATAAGCTAGATCTATTAGCAGAGACTATGCTTGGGTAGTCCTAAAGTTTCATCACCTTTAACTCATGCCCATGTAATAACGATAACTACTTCCCCTAGATTGTATAACCATAAGAATATTTGCCTGCTATATGGATCTTTACGTATTGACTGAACTTAAACAAATTAAAAGGGTACTAGTCAAAGGCTGCCATACCCCAACGGGCCCTACCAGAAATGTATGAGTTAGTTGAAATACATAATAGTCGAAACCCATGTGTAGACATCGTGACCTGAGGAAACCTATGTGTAAACACAATCACCTAAGGTAACCTAGATCAGGGTTACCAGATAATGAGAAAACAGAATATTACCAACAACAGGTTTGGATTTCGAAGCTCCCATCATGAATTTCTCACATTTTCTCAAAGATTTTCATTATAATTTAAAGTATTTTAACAAAATGTTCATAAAAACCTCATTTTAGACCTCCAATAATGGTATACGGTCGTCTGTCACTTAAAATGTTCCCGTATGTGGGCCATTCTCTCCTAAACGCCAAGCAAAGGGGTATTTTGGAAAATTTCAGGATTAGTGCTGAGGGACGACGATCTCTCACTGAGGAACCCCTATCTTTGGCTCAAAATCTAGAAATTCCATATTTTTTGTAATTTATAAAGGCTATTTTTATCTCAAAGGATTTTCTCCGAATATGTTAAGGTTTTTTCTCCAGGTTTACGTGTTTTGAATTGGAATCCACCATAAACTCTTACCTAGATATAAGATCTAAAATTTTTAATTTTTAAAAGGAAGGAATCATTGTTTTACAGAGGTAACTTTTAGGGTAGAAGAAAACTGATTTCTTTCTCTCTCTAATGGTTAATTGCTCTAACATTATTCTTGGATCTCAAAAACACATGAATTTCATTATTTTTTTAAAAAATAAAAAACATGAATCAAAGTGCAAATATAAACTATAAGAGTTATAAAGTCAGAATATTTTTTGAGGGTAAAATTATAAGCTCATTTTCACTTTCTCTTTTTAAAATTTAGTTTGCATAATCATATGGTTGTTTGATATGAATTAAAATGCCTTAATTAATGTAATTGAATGATATGCCTATTTAATTAAGATATGATTAAAGTTTGAGTTTCAAAGTGTGTTAGAGGTATGATTAGTCCTTGGATTCCTCCATTGTTGTGCATTTTGAAGCTTTAGTTTATATTTTTTAATTCTATAAATATGTGATTTTAATGTATTTTGTACATGATTTATCATTATAAATTGGTTTTGACATATTTTAGGACACTATAAATGCATGTTTAGGGTTAGGAATTTGTTTTGCATGATTGTTTACATTTTTACCATGTATTTCTACATTCTGGTTCTACCCAGAGGTTATTAGAGAGTATATCCTAGAGCCCATGTAGAAAGGGATGTGTTTCATATATATGAACTCATTTTATTAATGAAAAAGGAAACATTCATTTATTAATGCTATGTTTAAATGCGTGTGTTTTTTTATCTTAAATTAATGAATGAAGTCCTGGATATTATAAACACAGTGTAAAGGTAATCATGAAGGAGTTCATGATATGAGATGACTATTGCATGCAAATATGATAATATCTAAATATCCCTAGTTATAATATTAATAAGATGGAACATTATTAATACGGATAGACTAGCAGATGTTATACTTGAATAGTTCAAGAAATAGTTCTCATAACTCTGATTATGGGAGATAATCAAAGCTAACATATAGATGCTTGTTAAAAGAACAAGTTCATTGGAGACCTGCAAAGAGAATCCTCATATGAATATTGAATCTATATCAGTCACGAATCTCTTTATAGCAGTGGTGAAAATATCCTTAGACTTGAGATCACCAAAGTTATCTTAAGTAGTAAGTGATATACTTTGACTCCATAACTGCTTACCTCCATCTAAGGGTGAACATAGTTAGGAGGTTGGATATATCATGACCTACTTCAAGATAGTTAAGTAATCAATAAAGGATTCATCATCCCAAATTTATTAAGGGAAGTTATCTCACATGATTTTATAATTGCCTTGTTCGGAGAATCTCTGGCCAGAGTAATATGCCAAGGTAGATAGGTATCCACAAAGAGCATTTTAGGAACAATGGTTAAATTAATAGAACATACATATTTAGGTTCATATGAGTTGACATAAATCCATACTCAAAAGCTAATTGAAATAAAAGTGGTGAAAGAAGTAATTTCACGATAATTGTTTCTATGGAAGGGTATAATAGTGTATCATAAATATCAATAGGGGATTGATAAAATGATTTAAAGAAGTTTAAATCATATGAGTTTTAATGGAACTCTTAAGTATATATTACACTGCCAATATAAATAGGAACCCAATAGGTCACACACATATAGTGTAAGGGATAAAATGATAAAATGACAAGGATAATAATATTTGATATTATTATGGGAGAATAAAAATAAATAAGAAAATAATTAATTAAAGAATTTAATTAATTATGCACAAGTAAAAAAGTCCGTAGGCTTTTTTAAAATGTTCTGCAAAATGGATCTACTTGAAATATTGTAATTAATAATTTAAATATTATTGGACTATAAATGTTATAGGGCTGATATAATATTAATAGGTCCATTGGAGAAACAATTAAAGGCCCAAAAAGTTGGTTTCCGCGCAGAAGCCTTCTAGAGGAAGGCTTTCATGTAGAACCCCAGATAGAAGGCCTTAAAGGCCTAATTTTTAGAAGAAAATAAAATATATATATTTCATAAGTGTTATGAAGCCTAAATATTTAATTTGGTTGAATTTATACTTGATTTGGGTAATTAAATTCAATTGTATGCATAAAGAGCCTAGTTTGTAGATTATGTGCAGGGTCCTTTAGGAAAGGGCTTGGATTGAATATAAATTAGGCCCAAGTGAATTATTAAAATTCCAGTAGCCCATTTAATATTTATCCAAAATTTTTATAGATCTCAATCCCATTTTAAAAAGGATTTTTAACCTAGTATAAAATCCTAAGTTAGGTGGGATTTAGGTTAAGATTGTTTGTTAACTCTTTTTCTTCCACCCTAGCCGCCACTTTCCCCTGCTAGCATCGAGGGATTTTCGACCTCCTTGAGTTTCCATAGCATTTTGGTTCATTTGATCCCTCTTTAGTGTGGATTACGATTAGAGTTGTTCAAGTTTGGACACTATGGTTTGCGACAACTTGGTGAGAAGGAAAATCTACTATTCAACAATAATCAAAGGTGATTTTCTTTGTTCTCATTAATATTTATATTGTATATTCATGGAAAGATTAGATATTTTGGTTAAAAATTTTAATTTTCTCTTATATATGTGATGTATGTAACCGATCTATTCCCAACATGGTATCAGAGACATTATTTTGCCATAAATCTACAATTTTATATTTTTACGAAATATTTTGATTTTTGAGTTATTTATTTAATGAAATTTAAAATAACAAATTTTGATATCCATCAATTATAAATATTGATTTCTGCATGTATGTGATTAAATAAATAAAATGGAAGAAGAAAATGATTTTATACAAAGAATCATTCTCTAGGGATAGAGAATTTTTTCAGTAAAATCAAAAGGCTGTTCTAAATAAAATTTTGATTGATCCACTCCAAAATCATTTTGATGATAATTTATGTATTTAATATGTGATATTAAGCCATAGGATTAAAAAGAAAACTAAAATCGAACATGTTTTGCATGAAATGTAGTTTAATCAAAAAGTTCAACAAATTGGTGTTCTTCGTGTGTTCTTGGTAAGTTCATGTTTTGAACAACTTTTAATCTTCCAAATATAACATATTTGATATATCAAGGTGTTTTTAATTACTTGGATCAATTAAAATAGGCCTTAAATTAATTGGATTAAATTTAATTCATTAAAGCCACTTAATGGGTTATTTGAGTCTATTGGCTTGGTTTAAATTAGTAAATGACTTGATGGGCCCAATAAGCTAAATTAAATTAAAATAATAGACTTTAATTAAGTTTATTAATAGGTTTTAAGGGCTGGAGTGGGCTTAATACATGTTTGGTTCATTCCCAAAGCCTAAATAGCCCAAAACATACAAAACTAGTTTGTGTGTGAACACACTTTAGAATTTTTTATGTAGGTTTCGACCTACCCATTGTCTTAAGCTCAAAATTGATTCTTTAATTATTTAATATGATTAATTAATTACGTAATCAATTAATAATTAATTGGCTTGATAATTAAGATAAGAACACATGTATGAAAAATGTTGCCTAAAATGGAAAGTTTTCAAAATGGAAAAAGTTTCATAATTTGATCACAATATTAAAATAGCTCAAAAGTTAGTTTCAAGAGTTGAAACAAAGTTAGTATTCCTTTATATGGCTCTATATTTATGCATTAAAATTGCATATAAGGGTGTATGATTGGCATGATGGATAATTATGGATAAGGTCCAATGTGATTGAGCATAATGCATATTTTAGCCCAATGAGGACTTCATGTTCTGGCCACTTGTTTTTGGTTTGTATTTTCTTTTCATAATATAATATGTAATTAGATTACTTAGATTAGAATTGAAAATAGAAATGAAGACCATCAACAAGGAGAAAGATAGACCGGATGGAGATCCAACAAGATTGAAGATAATGTAATTATCTATATTTGTTTGTATCATACATATCACCTAGATTTGACCTTTTGATCTCTGTTTTTGGTCGGGGAGGTCAATGTATTAAAATCCATAACTATACCATATTTGTATGCTTATATTTATACGATAGATAAATATGCCAACCATATATGATGAGACTTAATTAACAAAATCCCTCAAACTAATATTCATATATATAAACCTTCCATTAATTAGAAGAGAATCTGAGTTCTTTATAGAGTGGGTTGTTGACCACAGTTAGCTCACATTATATCGAATATATTCAAATTCAATTAAATGGGTCATCTTAGCTAGCCCATTAGCTTGTTGACCATAGTCAAGGCTAATGGTTTTAGAGGCAAGATTGAGGAATGCATATATGATATGCACATATCAAGATTTAATAACCCAATGATCTAATAGTTGTGTAAAGACACAATTGGTATTAAGATACCTACCTTTTAAGGGTATGGAGTTTGACTTGTTGACCACAATCAAAGTTAAATTTCATATCAAGGATTAGATATTGGCCCACTAAGAAAACCATCAAGTTTTCTTGAATCATATAGTGAGGGCTATTGATTCACAATAAAATAGTAGGAGTAAATGGATTAATTAAAGACCTAATTAATGTATATATATACATGAACACACTCTCATATATTTTCTTTTTAAACTTCTAGGTCATCATCATGAGCACATCGAACATAAACCTATGATCAATCTTGGATAACAAGCTGATTGGTAGTAATTATTCTGACTGAATTAGGCAAGTGAGAATTGTTCTTAGAGATGAAAAGATACATTATGTCTTGGATAAAGATTCACCACCACTTCCATCAGATGATGCCACTGATGAGAGCAAGGGCATTTAGCATAAATTTATAGAGGATAGTGAAGCAACGGCATGTGTGATGTTGGGTGCTATATCATCAGAGCTTCAAAAGCAATATGAGATTAAGGATGCTAGAACCATCATTTTATATCTAGAGGAGCTTTATGTTTCTCAAGCTAGAATTGAGCAATATAAGATTGCTTAAGCTCTCTTTAGCTGTAAAATGGTGGAGGGCACTTCTGCTGCTACTCATGCATTAAAGATGTAAGGGTACATTGAGGATTTGAGTAGACTTGGTTATGTTATGGATATTGATCTATACATAGATTTAATATTATACTCATTGGCTCCAAGTTTTGCACCTATCGTACATAACTTCAATATGAACAAGATCTAAGTAATTATTTCTAAGTCAATCAATATGCTCAAAATAGTTGATGGATCCTTCAAGAAGGATCCAAAGAGTGTTATAATTGTCACTTTTACTAAAGGTAAGAAGAATAAAAAGAAAAAGATGATGATGACCAAGGCACAACCCAAGCATGGTGGGATTTTAAAGAAGAAGGCTGCTAAAAAGGAGAATCCCAAAGGGACTTGCTTCCATTGTGGGAAATATGGTAACTAAAAGCTTAATTGCAAGGCCTATCTAGATTCTCTTAAAGAGAAAAAGCAAGTTGATGCTTATACTCCAGGTATTTATATGATTGAAATTAATACTTATTTTATTGCTTCAAAACAATCTTGGGTATTGGATACCAGATGTAGATCTCATTTGTGTAATGATCTTTAGGGGCTTAAAAGCAGTAGAAGAGTTAGAAAGGCAGAGATATGTCTATAATCAGCTACTGAGCAAAATATCTCTGCAATAGTTGGGGGGACTTATCATTAGCCTTTTCCAAGTGGATTGATATTGGAATTGAATAATTGTTATTATGTTCCAACATTATCTAAAAGTATTATTTCTCCAGTTATTTATTAAACAATTATGACATTTCTTTTACGAATAGATGTTGTTCCATTTTTAAGAACAATATATTTTATGCTAAAGCTATCATTGAGAGTAGTATATTTGTTCTCGATTTAATTAAAAAAGTACATAATGTGGATACTAAGAGAATGAAACAAGATAAATTAAAAACCTCATATTTATGGCATTGTCGTTTAGGCCATATAAATGAGAAACGCATGGCTAAAATATATAAATCTGGTAATTTGGGATCATTTGATTATGAATCATTTGATACATGTGAATCTTGTTTATTAGGAAAATGACTAAAGCTCCCTTTACTTGTAAAAGAGAATGAGCTACAATGACATTAGACTTAATACATTCAGATATATATGGTCCAATGACTACACATGCCAGAAGAAGTTACTCCTACTTCATTACTTTCATAAATGATTACTCCAGGTTTGGATATATCTAACTAATAAAATATAAATCTGAAGCATTTAAAAAGTTAAAAGAATTCAGAAATAAAGTAGAGAAATAACTTGGCAAAAGTATTAAGACATTTATATCAGATCGAGGTGGAGAATACTTAAGTCAAGAGTTTCAAGATTATCTTAGAGATAATGGGATCTTACCTCAATGGACTCCGCCATATACACCATAACATAATGGAGTATTTGAAAGAAGAAATCAAACACTATTAGATATGGTTTCATCCATGATGAGTCGACTAGACTTGCCTAAGTCTTTTTGGGGATATGCACTAGAAACTACCGTTTATGTGTTAAATAGAGTTCCTAGTATATTGGTTGATGTTACTCCATATGAGATATGGAATTAAAAGAAATCTATACTTTCTTATATGAAGGTATGGGGCTGTCTTGCTTATGTGAAGAGGACAATATCAGACAAACTAGATATTAAGTCTAACAAGTGTTTATTTGTGGGATATCCAAAAGAAACATTTGGATATTATTTCTACCGTCCCTTAGAGCAAAAGGTATTTATTTCAAGGCATGCTATCATTTTAGAAAGAGATTTTATTCTACGAGAGGATAGTAGGAGTATAATTAAACTTGGTGAAGTTCACAATCCACAAATAAAAGCAGATCAATCGATTGAACCCGAGACTGAATCTCATAATAATGAGATTATAGTTGAACCTAATTATACACAATATCCTAAAAGATCTACCAGGGTGTGTTCTATCCCCATGAGATATAGATTTCACATAGATTCGGATAGGAACATAACTGTAGTGAAGGATAATGAGATTATAAACTATTAAAAAGTTTTAAATAGTTCAAAGCATGATTTATAGCTTAAGGATATGCATTCTAAAATGGACTCCATGTATGAGAACAAAGTATTGACTTTAACTCAACCACTTGAAGGGATAAAACCAATAGGGTGCAAATGGGTCTTTAAGAAGAAGACTGATAAGGAAGGTAATGAAGTTACCTATAAAGCTCGCTTAGTAGCAAAAGGCTATTGTCAAAAAGAAGGAATTGACTTTGATGAAACCTTTTCTCTTGTAGCAATGCTTAAGTCTATAAGAGTAATTTTAGCTATTACTGCTCATTATAATTTTGAGATTTGGCAAATGGATGTGAAGACATCTTTTCTAAATGGAAATCTAACTGAGGATGTGTACATGACACAACCTGAGGGGTTCACATCAGCGTATGGCGAAAAGTCATGTAAGCTTTAAAAATCCATCCATGGATTGAAGCAAGACTTTAGGAGCTAGAACATCCGATTCAATGGGACAATTAAAGAGTTTGGCTTCTCATAGAATGAAGATGAACCTTAAGTGAATAAAAGGGTAAGTGGGAGTATAATTGTCTTTCTAGTTCTATATGTGGATGACATATTAAACATAGGAAATGACGTTTCTCTTCTTCAGTTAGTTAAAATATGGCTATCCAAGCAATTCTCCATGAAAGACCTTGGAGAAGCATCATATATTATGGGAATAAGGATTTATATAGATAAATCCAATAGGTTGCTAGGTCTTTCTCAAAGTATATATATAGATAAAGTATTAAAGAGGTTCAATAAAGATCTTTCTAAGAAAGGGTTTATACCTATGGTGCACGTTTCTAAGTCTTTATGTCCACAGACTTTAGAAGATAGAGAAAGCATGAATAGAATACCATATACATCTGCGATTGGTTCTATCATGTATGCTATGTTATATACACTTCCAGATGTAGAATTTGCTTTAAGTGTCATAAGCAAATTCCAATCCAATTTTGGAGAGGAACATTGGGCAGCATTCAAGAATATCCTTAAGTACTTGAGAAGAACTAAGGATATTTCTTTGTATATGGATAGGGTAATTTATAGATAAGTGGGTATACTGATGCCAGCTTTCATTCTGACAAAGATGACTATAAATCACAGTCTGATTTTATGTTCATAATGTAAGAAACAGTTAGTTAAAAGAGTTCCAAATAAGAAACAACTACTGATTCCATGACAGAAGCTGAGTACATTACAACTTCGGAGGTGGCCAAAGAAGTAGTATGGATCAAGTTCATATCTGAACTAGGAGTGGTACCTAGCATTGTTGACTCAATTACCTTATATTGTGACAATAATAGAGCCATTGTGCAAGCAAAGGAACCATAGTTCCATCAGTTATCCAAGCATGTTCTCGGATGCTACCATCTCATAAGGGACATAATAGCTAAAAATGATGTAAAGATAGAAAGGGTCCCTACATATAATGATGTGGCGGATTCCCTCACTAAAGCACTTTCCCAGAACAAGCATGATCACCATATAAATAATATAGGCTTAAGACACATGAGTAATTAGCTTTAGGGCAAGTGGGAGATTGTTAGAGAGTATGCCCTAGAGCCCATATAGAAAAGGATGTGTTTCATGTATATGAACTCATTTTGTTAATGAAAAAGGAAACATTCATTTATTAATGCTATGTTTAAATGCATGTGTTTGTTTATCTTAAATTAATAATTGAAGTTCTGGATATTATAAACACAGTGTAAAGGCAATCATGAAAGTGTTCATGATGTGAGATGTCTATTGCATGCAAATGTGATAATATCTAACTATCTCTAGTCATAGTATTAACAAGATGGGACATTGTTAATGCGGATAGACTAACACATGTTATGGTTCTTGAATAGTTCAAGCAGTAGTTCTCATAACTCTGATTATGAAAGATAATCAAAGATAACATATGAATGCTTGTTAGAAGAACAAGTTCATTGGAGACCTACAAAGAGAATCCTCACATGGATATTGAATCTATGTCAATGAAAAATCTCTTCATAGCAATGGTGCAGATATCCTTGGACTTGAGATCACCAAAGTTATCTTAAGTAGTAAGTGATATACTTTGACTCCATAACTGCTTACCTCCATCCAAAGGTGAACATAGTTAGGAGGTTAGATATATCATAACCTACTTAAATATAGTTGAGTAATCAATAAAGGATTCACCATCCCAGATTTGTTAAGGGAAGTTATCTCACATGATTCTATAATTGCCTTGTTCGAAGAATCTCTGGCCAGAGTAATAGGCCAAGGTGGATAGGGATCCACAAAGAGTATTTTAGAAAAAATGGTTAAATTAATAGAACATACATATTGAGGTTCATATGAGTTGACATAAATCCATACTCGAAATCTAATTGAGATAAAAGTGGTGAAAGGAGTAATTGCACGGTAACTATTTCTATGGAAGAGTATAGTCAGAACCACTTGACTTTCCTAAAATTTGGGTGGTCATAATGCTTAGCTGGAGGTTGCTTATGACTTATGTAATAGTGTATCATAAATATCAATAGGAGATTGATAAAATGATTTAAAGAAGTTTAAATCATATGAGTCTTGAATTGAACTCTTAATTACATATTATACTACCAATATGGACAGGAACCTAATAGGTCACACATATATAGAGTAAGGGATAAAATGATAAAATGACAAGGATAATAATATTTTATATTATTATAGGAGAAGAAAAATAAATAAGAAAATAAATAATTAAAGAGTTTAATTAATTATGCACAAGTAGAAAAATTCGCAGAGCTTTTTGGAAATGTTCTTCAAAATGGATCTAATTGAAATATTGTATTTAATATTTTAAATATTATTGGACTATAAATATTATAGGCCTGGTATAATATTAATAGATCCATTAAAGAAATAATTAAAGGCCAAGAAAATTGGTTTCAGCATAGAAGCCCTTTAGAGGAAGACTTCCATGTTGAACCCCAGACAAAAGGCCTTAGAGGCTTAATTTTTGGACTAAAATAAATTAAACAAATTTCATAAGTGCTATGGAGCCTACATATTTAATTTGGTTGAATTTATAATTGATTTGGATAATTAAATCCAAATGTATGCATAAAGAGCCTAGTTTGTGGGTTATATGCAGGGTCCTTTATGAAAGAGCTTGGATTGGATTTTAATTAGGCCCAATGAATTAGTAAAATTTTAGTAGTCCATTTAATATTTCTCTAGCATTTTTGAAGATCTCACCCCCATTTTAAAAAGGATTTTTAACCTAGGTATAAAATCCTAAGTTAGGTAAGATTTAGTTTAAGAGTTTTTGTAAACTCTTTTTCTTCTACCCTAGCTGCCACTTTCACTTGCTAGAATTAAGGGATTTTCGGCCTCCTTGAGTTTCCATAGCATTTTGGTTCATTTGATCCCTCTTCAGTGTGGATTACGATTAGAGGTGTTTAAGTTTGGACATTGTGGTTTATGATAACCCTGTGAGAAGGAAAATCAACTGTTCAACAACAATCAAAGGTGATTTTCTTTGTTCTCATTAATATTTATATTATATATTCATGGCAAGATCAGATATATTGGTTACAAATTTTAATTTTTGCTTATCCATGTGATGTTTGTAACCGATCTATTCCTAATAGAGGTGATAAAAGAGAAGATGACTTGACAGACGAGATGTCACGAGGTTATCTCCCTGTCCTATCCCTCATTCATTTTTTGTCATCCCTCGCCTGCTTCTGGACGTCCATCGGTATATTTTGGGCATGTTTGAAGTATTTTGTGCACTTATGCATCTTTTATGCAATTTATTCATTTTCTTCCATTTTTGTATATTGTTTGGTGTGATTTTGATTATGTATATTGAGATTATGTACTTATGATCATTAGACTTATGTAAAATAAATCTATAATTATTATTTTTATTTTATATTTTTTAAGAATACTAATTAAGTGGTATTTTGATCGTGTATTTATTATCTTTACTTCGGAGGGTTTTCTTCTTATATAGTCCTTTACATGGGAAGCCTTTCTCCCGGATCGATCGTCATCTCTACCATCCTACTTTTCTTGGTTAACTATTCCTGTTCATTATTATTTATTTATTATCTTTGGATTTATTTATTATTTGGTTTTTGTTGTTATTTGTTTATTTGGTGTAGTTTTTTTAGTTGTACTATTATTTCGAGAATGTAATGGTAGTAAAAAAGGGTTTTATGCATATTAAAAAAGGAAAAAGCATTTAAAATATTTTCTATTAAATTAAATGAGTTTTTCTTCAAAGTATGGACCAATGAAAAATTTTTTAACCTAAAATCCATATTGTAAAACAAAATTTTTTTGTAAAATATGCATAAGGGAACTAATATTCCTAACCTTTAATGAATACCCTGATTTATGTATGTATGTTTCTTTGTAGTTATCGTTGGATAATTTGCTTCTGTAATAATTAAATAGGTTTACCTTGTTATTTTTTATCGCTTTATGTGAATGAAATGTTTACTTAATTTTTTTGCATCGTTTAAGAGAGGAGAGTAGATTAACACTTTAAACCTAATAATAAAACAACACCTAACTAAGATGCTAAATAAGAGTAATGTCCCAAATACAAATCTTTATTTGGAAATTAAAAAGTTGAGATTCCTTTCCCAACATCCTATTGGGTGGCAACTCCATGACACCTACCTCTTTGAGCCTATTAGTAGATGTCTTTATAGGTTTACCACAAATAATAATTTGGACCTGGCCTCTTTTTATTGTGAAATAGTCAATTTATGAGTCAAATGAGCCTTATTTAGTCTTGGACTCTAAAAATAGGCTTTTGAGAGAGAATTCAAAAATGAAAAATGTCTTCGACATGTATCACAGTGGTGACGCTGCTTGGGAACAAAGAGACCTTGCTCTGAAAAGCATCTTGGTTAAGGTTTTTATGATTTTTTTTTATTATTAATCTTTTCCCCTTTCTAAACTACATTCGTTGCATTCATTTTAGAGCCTTAAAATTAATCTAGGTGTCCCTTTTTAGCCCCAGTGCTATCCTAAAGCATGCCCTACATTCAATCTATGTAAGGAGGTGTCAAGATGACACATCAGCCCAAGTCTAATACCAAACAGTATATAAAATGGTGACCCATCTATCGTTATGCTTGTGATGAGCTAGAACTATTGGCAGGGACCATGCTTGGGTAGCCTTAAAGTTTCATCACCTATAACTCAAGCTTATGTAATGACAATAGCAACTTACCCTAGGTTTTATAACCATAATAATCTTTTACTTATTATATGAACCTTCATATATTGACCAAACTCAAACACGTTAGGAGGGTACCAATCAAAGGTTGCCATCCCTGGTAGGCCCAATCTGACCTATATGAGTTAGTCAAAATACATGATGGTCAAAATAAATATGCCTATGCTTTCAATTAGAGAGGTTGTGCTATCAGCTTTCTATCGCACACCATATACATCCATTGGGTACCCTGTTAACCCACGTGCTAAGCCCACCTAGGACAAAAATTGCACGATCACCTATGTAGAAGCAATAAGGTTGGAAGTCTATTATTATGCTTGTGTGTGGTTGTGATTGACTCCTACCAAGACCATGCATTGCATTCATGCATTATGTATATACCATGCTCATGCATCATTCACCATGCATCACTCCTAACCTTTAATTCTTGCAGCCATCATAGACTCATTTAGGTGGTCCAGAGGGTCAGTTGGGTGCCTAGTTTAAAGGCCTATATCGAGTGTACTAAGATCAAGTTCGGGTTTGAATTTAGGTTCAGAAGTCAGTTTGGAGTTGGGTTCAAGCTAATTATCAAAAAATAGTTAGGAAATAAGTACGAATATAAATAATGAGGGATTGAATGAGACTGAAAGGGAAAATGAGACTGGGAGAGTGGCTGATGACACCACCATAAGGTTTTCCTTCCTGTAGAAAAGGTCGAATGTTACTTCTACTGGGCCTTTGACAGTGCAAGATGACTTAAACAAAAGGTTGGATAGGAGGTTCTAGGATTTTAAGGAGAATATCATGGCCATAATTGGTGGGATGCTAGCTTTTATAGTGCCTAATGTCAAAACTCAACCTATGGCACCCGTTCGTAAGATAGCGGAGCCAACAAATGTTAGGAACTCTACCGCAGCTGATGCTATTGTGCTTCAAGACCCACCAAAAAGGGAAAGGAGGAATGACCCTGAGGATGACTTTATAAAAGATGAGGATATATGCTATGTTCCTCCAATGATGAATATGAAATTAAGGGTCCTAGTGTTGACGATCCAACTTTCAAAAAATTAAGGAAAATATTGAAGCCATGTTCAGGCTATTGTCTACTGGTAGGGGAATGAACCTTAAAGATAAAAATTTATAAGAAGGTGAGCCATTGCCCTAAGGGTTTTCGATGCCTGATTTGCCAAGGTTCAATGGCACATCAAACCCCTCAGCACATATCAAATAGTATATGCTGATTATAAAAGGGACCACCTTATTCAAGAAATAGAAGGTGAAATACTTTTGCTTGAATTTACCTGAACCTGCAATAGGTTAGCACCATGGGTTAGATAGGCAGATAAAAGAGGATTGGGATCTGCTAAGTGAGAATTTCTTAAGCAGTATAACTGTGGCATTAGGATGGATGTCACTCTAAATGACCTTGAGTTACTTCAGCAGAAGCATGTGAATCTTTTTATGAGTACCTCACCAAGTAGAGGAATACAGTGATAGAGATGAAAAAAGCCAGATATAGCTGATCAAATCAGATTATTCATCAGGAATACAGGCTCATACTTGAGGGATGGTTTAGAAATAAATGGTCTGAAGGATTGGTAGTCATTAAAGGATATAGCTATAAAGGTTGAAGGAAAGTGTCTTCCAGAAGGGCGAATAGTGAGAATACTAGGAGGAATTTTAACAATAACAAGATAATGGGGAACAATAGTGGTTCAAAAAGAATTGGGAAGACTACAAAAGTGTCTACTATAGAAGCTAGTCAGAGGCATTATTCCAACTTGGAAAAATCATTGTCTTGGGTATTTGATAGACTGAGCAAAGAAAGAAAGCTTCTACCATTACCCCTAAGGCTGGTGAAAAGTCAAAGGTTGCCTTATCACAGGAAAGATCAGTACTATATATATCATTAGCACACTAGGCACCGGACTGATTATTGTTATAGCTTAAGGAATAAGATTTAGGATTTGATAAACAGCAAGTAGATTTCAAATCCTAAAAAGAGAGATAAAAAGAAGAAGAGAGATTACAATGTTGTTCCACCTTTAGTGTTTATGATTATGTCTAGCTTACCCAAGTGGTATGTGATGAAAAACATATATGAAATGAGTACTTGGCCATTAGTCGTTCCAGCTCTAAAGTAACAAAGTCAGTTGGAGAAAATAGGCTAGTTTCTATGATTAATTATTGGGACATTCCTATAAAGAGTGAAGATGAAGGGACTTCAATGCTCGTTGATATCTAGAGTTTAGCTAGTGAATGTAAGGAGGAGATTCATGAAGAAAAAAAAGTCAAGGTGATCATAAAGAGTGGAAGAGTGGTCCCAAAGATTGAAAGATAGCCAGCTCCTGCTACAATGGGTGTAAAAAAGGAGATTGAGGATGATAAGATATTTAAGCAGCTAAAAATGACACAAGCTTAAATAGGTATTTTGGACTTATTGAGCTAGTCTCCTTTGTACAGACAAAAGTTGGTAGAGGCTTTGAGTGAGTCTACTATTGCTACCACTATTTTTCCTTCAAAGTTGTTGAACTTGGTTAGAGGAAAAAATGGTGAAAATATGGTATACTTTGATGTTGACTTACCTTCTAAGGGAAGAAATCATAATCGCCCTTTCTACATCAAGGCCCAGGTTAATGGTAAGCACATGGCTTGCGTGATGGTGAATAATGGTTCCTCAATTAATTTATTCTCCTTGATGGACATTTTAGCTTTTGGGTTGAACGAGAGCATGCTAAGTAAGTTTGACCTGACTATCTCTGCATATAACATTTATAAAAGGTAAGTCGCTAGTACTTTCAAAGTCGTAATAAAAATAGGTCCTATTGAGACTGAAGCTAAGTTTGTGGTGCTACTATTTCGATGAATTTCTTTCGGCTTCTTAGGAGGCCATGGTTTCATAAGTCAGGAAGAGTGCCATCCACATAGCATCAAATGATTAAGATCCCTCATGATGGTAGGAGAACCAAATATCTGTGCTTGAGATAGCTAAACAACCTTTCAGTGGGTTTTATTTGTTGGTTATCGGTGATGAAGAAGGTGAGAATAGCTTCCCTAATTGCCCTCAAGTTATCAACATGATGAAGAAGATAAACTTCTTGCTTGGTGCTGGTTTGGGCAAGAGCTCCCAAGGGCCTTAGACTACTATAGCTGCTACGGGTTAAAAGGATAAGAAGGGGTTAGGTTTTGCAAGTTCCAATAAAAAAGGCAAAGAGAAAGAATTGATGAAAAGGATTCCTCACATTTCCTCGAGTTTTATGCTAGCTTCGAGTATTTACTTATATTATAAAGAGAATGAGTCCCAGATGATAGGGGTGAGCTAGTGTCGGGATTTGAGCTATTAAATGATTTCTTTGATTGGAAATAGAGGATTAACAAGGAATTCAAAGGGCAATGAAAGAAAAACAAAAGAAACATGCTGATGATTCGGTTGATGTGGGATGTCTTATGTTAGCTATAATGTGCCTAGAACTTCAGAAGGATCTGAAGCATTTGGAGGCCTATGAGTTAAGCAATCATCTCAAGTAGACATTCCAACAATAAGTAAAGCAAGATAGGTATGAGACTACCAAAACTTTGCATTCTTGTAAAATGGTTAAAGGTGCATCAGTGAGCTCTCATATTCTAAAAATGAAAGGCTATATTGATCATCTTGAAAGGATTGGATTTCCCATCACTCCAGAACTAGTTACAGATTTAATCTTTAATTCATTTCTAGATAGCTATAACCAATTTGTTATGAACTACAATATGAATAATATGGAGAAATCCATTACTAAGCTATATGTGATGCTTAAAATAGTTGAGCAAAGCATTAAAGAAGGACTAAATCATATTATTATGGTTAATAAGGGAAAGGGCTTGAAAAATAAGGGTAAGGCTAAGGTAAAAGTTGCTGGCAAGCCTAAGGCACAAGCTAGACCCAAACCCAAGGCAAAAGCTCCAAATGAAGGAGTTTGTTTCCATTGCAATAAACATGGTCATTGGAAGAGGTATTGTAAGCTCTACTTGGAAAAATTGAAGAAGAAGAATAAGAAGAGTAGTGAGAAGGTATTTATGTAATAGAAATTAATTTATCTACTTCTACTTCCTGGGTATTAGATACTAGATGTGGATCTCACATTTTTACAAATGTGCAAGACTAAAAAGGAGTAAACAACTAAAAAAGGGTGAAGTGGACCTATGAGTTGGAAATGGAGCTAGAGTTGCTACTTTAGTTGGAGGGACTTATGAATTAACTTTGCCCAATGGGCTTTTGTTAGTTTTGAACAATTACTTTTATGTTCCTATTTTGAGTAGGAATATTATTTAAGTTTCTTGTTTAGATGATGAAGGTTTTTCTTTTCTTATTAGGAATAAGAAATGTTCTATTTATTATGATGATATGCTTTATTATATTGTTGATTTATAAAATGTCCTTTATCTCCTAAATCTAAAAAAATCCAACAATCAGGATATCTATAACAAAACTACAAAGAAATCTAAACCTAATAATTTGAATAAAACATATTTATGGCATTATCGCCTTGGTCACATAAATGAGAAATGCATATCAAAACTCCATCAAGATGGACTTTCAAAATCGTTTGATATTGAATAATTTGAAAATTGTAAATCTTGTTTATTAAGCAAGATGACAAAAGATCCCTTCACTCGACATAGTGAGGGCCACTAATTTATTGGGCCTTATACGTACTGATGTATGTGACCCATTAAACACAAATACCAAGGGAGGATTTCAATACTTCATTACTTTCACTGATGATTTCATTAGATATGGCTATGTATATCAAATTAAACATAAACATGAATCATTTGAAATATTTAGAATGTTTCAAAATGAAGTTCAAAATCAACTTGGTAAAACTATTAAAGCACTTTGAACTGATCGGGGTTGTGAATAGCCAAGAGTTTGATGATCATCTAAGAAATTGTGGAATTGTTTAACAATTAACACCACCAGGGATGCCATAATGGAATGGTGTTTCTGAAAGGAGAAATCGAACTTTATTGGATATGGTTCGATCAATGATGAGTCAAACAGATCTTCCTTTATCCTTTTGGGGCTATGCATTACGAACAGCTACATTCACTCTAAACCAAGTTCCATCTAAAGTAGTTAAAAAGACACCATATGAGATATCAACTAGGAGAACTCCTAGTCTATCTTTTCTAAAGATTTGGGCCTATGAGGTTTATGTCAAATGAAAAGTCTTGGATAAATTAGCACCAAAATTTGATACATGCTTTTTTATAAGATATCCTAAAGAAACAAAAGGATATTATTTCTATAATCCCTCTGAGAATAAAGTATTTACTGCTCGAAATGGTGTCATTCTAGAAAAAAAAAATTATTTCTAAAAGAACCAGTGGGAGTAAAATAGAACTCAAAGAAGTTCAAAAACCACAAGATGGCATAGGACCATCGATGGAAACTCAACAAGTTTTACAAATAGTTGTGGAACCTGCACAAGTTACACAATAATTGTGCAGATCTAATAAGGCATGACATCAACCTAAGAGATATGGATTTCTCATGACAGATTGTCATGAAATAATGCTCATGGATCAAGATGAGCCTACTACCTATCAAGATGTTGTGTCAAGTCCAGACTCTGAGAAATGGCTAGAGGCCATGAAATCTGAAATGTAATCCATGTATGGCAATCAATTTTGGAACCTAATTGATCCACCTGAAGGAATTAAAACCATTGGATGCAAATGGATTTTCAAGAAGAAAACTGATATGGATGGGAAAGTACATACCTTTAAGGCAAGACTTGTTGCAAAAGGTTTCAAGCAAAATCATGCTATTAACTATGATGAAACATTTTCACAAGTCGTAATGCTTAAATCAATAAGAATTCTAATTGCCATTGCTACATATTATGACTATAAGATATGGAAAATGGATGTCAAAATAACATTTCTTAATGGAAACTTACTTGAGGATGTGTATATGACACAACCTAACAGTTTTGTTCATCCAAAGAATTCCAAAAAGTTATGTAAACTATAAAAATCCATTTATAGATTAAAGCAAGCTTCTCAAAGCTGGAATCTTCATTTTGATGAAACAGTCAAAGAGTTTGGATTCATCAAAAATGAAGATGAACCTTATGTGTACAAAAAGGTTAGTGGGAGTGCAGTAATGTTTCTTGTCTTGTATATCGATGACATATTATTCATTGGGAATGATATCCTTACGTTGCAAAAGACCAAAGACTGGTTAGAAAAATCTTTTTCAATGAAAGATCTAGGCAAAGCCACTTATATCATTGGGATTAAGATTTATAGGGATAGATATAAAAGAATGATTGGTCTAAGTCAAAGCACTTATATAGATAAGGTGATTAATAGGTCCAGCATGCAAAATTCTAAAAGAGGATTTTTACCAATGTCTCATGGCATTACTTTTAGCAAGACTCAATGTCCTATGACATCTGATGAGCAAGACCGCATGAGTACGATTCCTTATGCCTAAGCTATAGGATCTATCATGTATTCCATGTTATGTACTAGACCACACATTTCATATGCATTGAGCATGACAAGTAGATACCAGTTAAATCCTGGTGAAAGTCACTGGACAGCAGTTAAGAATATCCTTAAGTACTTAAAAAGAACTAAGGATGCATTTTTAGTAAATGGATGATTGGAATATGAGCTAGTAGTAAATGGTTACATAGAAGCAAGCTTCCAATATGACAAAGATGAATATAGATCATAGTTTGGATATGTGTTTTTGTTAAATAGAGGTACTGTCAGCTTGAAAATTTCTAAACAAAGCACTGTCGTTGATTCTACAATAGAAGCTTAGTATATAGCAGCATTAGTTATAGCTAAGGAAGCAGTATGGATCAAAAAATTTATTGCTAAACTGGGAGTAGTTCTTAGTATCACAAATCTTATAAACCTTTATTGTGATAATAATGGTGTTACAGCACAGGCTAAGGAGCCTAGATCCCATCAAAGATCCAAACACATACTTAAGCATTTTCATCTCATTCATGAAATCATTGAAAGAGAAGATGTCAAAATATGGAGAGTGCCAACAGATGCTAACATTGCTGATCCATTTACAAAGGCTCTCCCATAAGCTAAACATTATAATCATACTAGGTCCATGATATTAAACACTTATGTGATTAGGCCTAGCTCAAGTGGGAGATTGTTAGTGGTTATACCCTAGGCCATATATTTGGTTCCTTATGTAATGTCACATTTCATTTTATAAGATTGGGTTTTCTTCATGTTAGTATATTTTTGGCATGTTACAATATAATGTTGTTTGTAAATAACAAATTAATGTTATTTTGACTATCCCTAGTTATTTATCATTAAAGGAATAATGATAAATAAAAACTAGTATGAGTTTGATTGATAATCATGGGATGATTATATATGGTGATATAAAACAAACTTGTAGGTACTCATGGAAGAATAGAGCACTGGATTGATCTGCTATGAGATACTATAAGGGTTAATGTCATTAGTGGTCTCATAATAGTCATGTTATCAATCTTTAGACCTGAGATTATCATAGTATCCTACAGAAAGAATATTATGTTTTGATATAATTAAACATTATCTTTAATCGGATAATAATAAAGGTTATGATTGGACATGATGAGAATCATGTAGAGGATAGTGAATAATCAAGACATAATTTATCTCTCTCTTATGAGAGAGAATCTATTGGACTCTTCAATGAGTAGAACTGAGAAATGCATAGCCGTGCTCAAATGAATTGATGGAGCGATCAATGTCATTTGATATTATCAATCTACTTAGTGATTGAGAAATTCTATGTTTGAACTATATAAGTTTGACATAGAGTATGACTTATGTTGAAATAAGATATCGTGTGACAAAGGGATTATAACATATTTTATTAGGTTAAAATCGAATTATTGATATTTATATTATTTGGATAGTCTTAATGTCTTGCTAGAGGCCACTCATGACTTATGGGTCTGTGATGGGATTGGGGCCTACGACCAATATAATATGAACCTATTGGGTCACACAGATAGAATGTGTTAAATGGACTATGGGTTAATTCGGGATTTCAAATTTTATTTTGTGATAAATTAAAACTAAAAATAAATAAATAAAATAAATATTAATTAAGATTAATATTATAATTCTTATTTTAAATAAGAAATAAAGTATTTCTTATTTTAATAAGAAATGTGGGCCCGAAATTCTCTCTCTCTTAGGGTTAGGTCACCTATATATATATATATATATATATATATATATATATATGGTTTAAAAAACCCTAAAAAGACATACTAAAAGGTATGAGCCATCATCCTTGAGAGAGTGAAAAAGAGAAAATCGTTTTTCTTTATTACCTTACTCACCAAGGAAGGGAGCTACCACCCCGGATGACTCCATTCATTGTGTTCAAGTATGGATACCAATAGAGGGTGTTCGTTTCGTGTGAGGCAGCACCTGAAAGATGATTTTTACTCTTCAAGAGGTTAATAATCATTACTTTATCTTCATAGAGTCAATTAGATGGTATAGATCCTAGTGCATTTCACTTATCCGCTACATTTTTTATTTTGTTTTTCCTTGCCGAAACCCAACACACTCACCTACTAGGCAATTCACTTTTATAGTAAAAGATCAATCTCCTACTTGTCAAAACCCAACACACTCACCCATCACTCTTCTGAGTCTTCATGGAAAATAACAATTCAAAACTTTCTATTTCAACTCAAACTTAATTCCTCTTTGGATTAGGAAGTACTAAGGATCAAAACTTCTTATTTGGAGCGTATAAAAGGGTGCTCAAGACACCAACACAGAGGGAGACAATTAGATACAAATTTTCATTAGTTTTTAGTTTTTAATTTAGTTTTTTAGTTATTGTACATTAGTTTTAATGTAGTTTTTCTATTTCTTTTAATCTGTAGTACTTTTTATTTTTGTTGTTCTTTCGCTTTCATCATGTTTGGTAAGTAATTTTTTCTCTTCTGTTGAGGAAAACTTGAACCCTTATTCTTTTATTATAATGACTTAGCTTGTGCTTTAATTTAATGCAAGTTTGATTATTTCTAAGTTTTGAGTAAATTTTTATCTCTAATTTTTTTAAGATTGATTATTAATTTATTTGATTAAATGACTGATGATTGATTTAAGTATGATCTACGATATGCATGTTCTTAATTGGTTCATTAGTGTTGATGCATGATTATTTTCTAATTTAGATGTAATTATATATTGGTAAGAGTGGATTAATACTAAGAAAAGTTGAACTAAGAATAGGTTGGAGTTAAATTTACTTGACAGAGGATTTAATGAATCTCTAGGAGTTTAAAACCGAATTCTTATGTTAAAAATTGAATTATTCCTAACAATAAGGTTTAGTGGTTAGAATGATATTCTTGTCTAAGATATCTGGCTTTATTTATCTAGTTTTTTTCTATAATCACTTGTATTACTCTTGAATTAAGTCATTGCAAAGGAAGTTGAGGTAGATATTTCCTTTAGCATAAGTATTTTAGCTATTATTTTGTTTTTAATTCATGTTAGTTTAATTTTAGGTTTTATTTTGCTTTATTGTTATCTTAAGTTTAGTTTAGTTCTTGCCTTTAAATCAAAAACTTAGGGAAATAATCTCAAATTAATTTAATTCACACAAAGGTCTTTTACTTAGCAATCCATATTCCCTTTGGTACGACATTCAAGATTTTAATCTTATTTTTCAATTTTACTAGCCGATCTAGTACACTTGTTATATGCCGGTCAAGTTTTTGACATCGTTATCGAGTAAGAACGATGTTGTTTATTTAATATCTTTGATAAAGTTAGTCTGAGATTTTTATTTTTGTTTATTTTTTATTTGGTGATTATTATTTGCAGGAAAATTTACAGACATTCTTGATGTCATGTAAAATGTCTATCTTTTTATGTGTGTTTTTCTCTTATTTATGTAGTTAAGTATGTAATATTATGTGTATTTTTATGCGTTTATGTTCAATTTAAGTGTTTATGTTTGTTTTTAGGTTAAAATTGGTGAAGTGTGAAGAAAATGAAGAAGATGGTGAAAATTCGAAGAAAAAGATCACAAGTAGTGAAGTGGTTCACGACTCGGAAAGTTTTGTGTGACTAGTGAAGAGCCTCACGAGTGGAGGAGTGAAGAAGAAAAAGCAAGTCATTCACGAGTCCCAGCAGTAGTTCACGAGTCGTGAAGGTAGTCACGACTCAATAAGGAGGGCAGTACAAGTCACGACTAAAGCATGAAATCACGAGTCCAGAAGAGTAGTGAGACGAATCACGACTCGGTAGGCAGAAGGGGCTCACGACTCGTAAAGACATTCACTAGTCGGACAAAGCACCTGTTCTCAAACGATGCCACCTTTTTGCAACCGATCCTTCAGCCAACCATCAGGACTTTTCAGGATAACTTTCCATGATTGACAACTATTCTGAAGGGACATATCTGTAGACTTAATCTCTATAAATATGGATCCAAGATGCTGAAAAAAAAAAAGGAGATCAATCAATGTTTTGTCTTTAGAAATATAGTTATTATTTTGGATAAACATTTTTACTTAGCTTTTATTAGATGATTACAAAGGGACATAGCCAAAGGAACAAGAGATAAGTTTTCTTTCTCTTGTTTATCTTTAATTCAATTATATACTTTGGCTAGTTTCCTTTGTACATTATAACTATGCACTAGTATTTGTTTAAGACATGTTTATTCTTATTATGAATGAAGTATGATTTACATGCATTTGTGTGCTTTGATTTGCTATGTATGATTGGCCACCATATTTGGCATGTTAGTCGATTTATTCGCAACGAGAGTTGGAATTCTTTGATGGAAAAACAAATGAATGTACTTGAAGCATTGAATTCCTTTAATTTGACTTAAGGAATTCACTTTAAGGGGTTAAAGAATTGGCATAGAGCTTCATAATTTTTGTTTATCTCTATAATGACATGAGCGTGCTTATAGACTCTAAATGAAAACATATTTACTGACAACGAGAGTTGCTTTAAAGAATCTTGGCTAAATTCTCCAGTCACTTTATTTATATAATTATCTACACTTGTTCTTAAATGAATTACTATTTCATATTTTTAATGTATGTTCATACCATCATTAAGTCATCTTTAATCCAAATTAATTTAATATATCCAAAGTAGTTTAGATATTTAGTTAAATACATAATCATCATTTTATTCATTACCTATCCATCTAGTCTTTGTAGTTTCAATACAAAATTTACCCCGTTCCCTTAGGAATGATACCCTACTCATCTTATACGTAGTCTAGTGAGACTAAGGGTTCAAATAAATCCCCATCAGATTTTGGCGCCATTGCCGGGGAACGGTTTGAATGAATTTTTATTGAATTATACAAAAGAGTAGATGTTTTAGGATTGTATGATATAAATTAGTTATTAGATGTATGAATTTTTATATTGTGTTTTTTTTGCTTTTAAATTAGAGTTTTTGTTTATGATTTATTTTTGGTTAAGTTTTAAGTAGTTTATAGCTTTCTTTCTTATTGATTTATTTATCTGTTGTAATTTTAACTTTTGGCTCAAGTTTGGTCAGATTTTGCAGAAAATTATAGTATTGCATCATGTTCACGAGTTCATCACGACTCGTGAACATCTTCACGAGTATTCCAAAGGCTTTATTTATTCAGTCGTGAAGGATATCACGTGTAATACAGAAGCGCAGGGCTCACGAATAGTGGGGTACATACCGACTCGTGATGATTTCCATTTTTGTCTATCCTTATTTCTTTCACGAGTTATGAGATTCTTGCCGAGTCGTGACCTTTGCTTCCTCAACACAAACTACCTTATCTTCACGAGTCGTGAGGTACATCACGACTCGGGAAGCACTGTTCCAAAAGTTACGAGTCGTGATTTTTCACTTCCTAATTTTATTTCTATTTCATTTTTATTTCTTTATTTCACTTTTATTTCTTCTAATTAAGAGTATTAGCGGTTTTTAATTGGATTAACTACCCTTTATTAACTTAAATTTAAGAGAGGGAACGATTATAAATTAAATTTAGGGTTTCTAAACGTTATATCTTTTCATTTTTCCCCTCCTTCTATAAATACTGTAGTTAGTTTCAGTTTCCTTTTTCACCTTCCCTATTCTTTTACTCTTCTCGTAACTTCTTGCTCTTTCACTGTAACTTCCATTTCTTTTTTTCTCTTTGTTTTCTTTTCTCTGCAACATCTACTTCCCATTTCTACACTGATTCACATTACAGCCACATTACACATTGCTTCTCTGTTTCATTTTCTCTTTAACAACCATGGTAAGGACAAAGAACGTTTCAGCATCAAGGGGTCAGTAGGGGGGAGATGAAGCACCACTTCAGAGTTTACAGACAGACTTTGGTTCACCATTCTCTCTTTCCTCCATCCATGAAGGTAACAGGTTCCTTGTTCTAAAAGATAAAGCAATCTCTCAATGTAAGTATTTTCTTAATTCTTTGCTTGAACAAGTGGGTGTTCTTGATGAAGTCAATGAGATGTTGTCTCAATGTGGTCTCTTGTATTTTGTAAATATGCATGAGCAGTTTTATACTGATTTAGTCTTGGAATTTTACACAAATTTTAAAGAAAATGCTGATAATCCTAGGCTTGTAGACTTTCGCTTGAATGGTGTTGATCATACTCTTACTTATTTCATGATGCATCGAATCTTTGGCTTTAGCCCAAATGGTTTATGTGATCCTCCTAAGAGTTACCGGCCTAATGATTTTTGGAACTTTCTTACTGGTTTGACTACACCATATAGGGCTAGAGAGGCTAAATCAATGTTTATTTCGGACTTAAAATATTGGATTTTGCATAAGATTCTTGCCTCCATTGTTTTTAACAAGCATGAATTTAATCGAGTTTCTAGTCATGAACTATTTTTGATGTGGTGTGTGCATAATCATAAGTCTATATGTTAGTCTTATTGGATTTTCAAATAATTATTGAATTGTGTTAATCGCCCGGAGTCCCCTATCATACATGGTCATGTCATAGCTGCTATTGCTAGGGGAATTGATATTGATTTGCGTATTTATGATGGTGTATTTCCATGCATATATTTTTCTAAGTATTTATTTATACAAGGAGAAGTCACTAACAATTCCTTTCAATACATACCACCTATATATCGTTCTTGTTGGAAGGAATTACCAAGCACTTTTACTCCCCAAGTGGCTGCTATGGAAAGTACTTCGGAAGAGTCAAGGCCAATGGCGCAAGGGCAAAGTGATGATCCTATGGAGGGTACGCCTAGTCATTCACCTGTTTTCACACCAACTGATGGATCTTCTTTAAATATCACCACTTCTATGTTCAATTAATTGCTACACAATCAATCCGCCATCCAAAATCAATTGGCTTCCTTGGAGCAAGCCACAAGTCAATTGGTTCATCGTCAACGCCATCTTGAACACAAGGTGGACACTTTTATTGCCCAAGTGAGCTATGAGGTCCTATCACCTCCACCTTCACCATAATTTGAGGGGAGTTTTCTTTCCTTTATATTTTTATTTATTTTTGCTTTTCTTTTTGTTTGTGTGTTTGTTTTGTTTCTCCACATTGAGGACAATGTGTGTTCTAAGTGTGGGGGAGCACTTGTGCGTTTTGTTGTTCTTTTTCTTTATTTAGACTAACTTTTATAGTGAGTTTTGTTATAAGTATTGCTCATATTATATGTTATATAGGTTGTTATGAAGATTCATTTACTTTTTATACTCATTTGATTAGTTATTCAAGATTTTTGGCATGTGTTTTATGTTTTTAAGTTATCTCTTATTACTTCTTTCAACATTTTGGGTTGTTTAGTCTCTTTACTAACTATGCTTTAAGGTTAGAATATGCTCATTTAGTTTAAGATTTTTTTATTTTTGTTGCCTCATGGAAACTTTAGCCATAATACTTAACTTTAGCCATAAGACTTAAAAAAAATAAAATAAAGCAAGATGCATATTCAAAAGCTTAATTAAGTATGGGATGGAGCGTAAAACGCACCCAATACTACATTCTCTTGCTATTCATGGATAAAGTCTAAAAGTATACCCATGCTAAAAAAAAGAAATAAAAAGATGAAAAAAATTATAGTCTAAAAATGCCATGAGATTGGTTTAAAGGTATGTGTGCTTTTTAATTGTCCAAAAAAGGCAACTATAGTCTTAACTTCTTAAGTCTTATGAACAATATTCTCTCTTGAGCATTGTTAGTTTTGAGACTTTACTATCTTGATGTTGAGTTTAGTAAACTTAGGTGACTTGGTAACTTAGGATATATGTTTTAAATCTTGATGTACTAATATTTTGAGTGTTAAGGTATTTGATTTCATCTCAATCTTATCTTAAGTAAAAATTGAGCAATGCTTTATAATTTAACTTACTTAGTTTGACTTGGGATTAAATTTTCTCACTTTTCTCTTGCTTGGGGACAAGCAAGGTTTAAGTGTGGGGGAATTTGATGTCATGTAAAATGTCTATCTTTTTATGTGTGTTTTTCTCTTATTTATGTAGTTAAGTATGTAATATTATGTGTATTTTTATGCATTTATGTTCAATTTATGTGTTTATGTTTGTTTTTAGGTTAAAATTGGTGAAGTGTGAAGAAAATGAAGAAGATGGTGAAAATTCAAAGAAAAAGATCACGAGTAGTGAAGTGGTTCACGACTCGGACAGTTTTGTGTGACTAGTGAAGAGCCTCACGAGTGGAGGAGTGAAGAAGAAAGAGCAAGCCATTCACGAGTCCCAGCAGTAGTTCACGAGTCGTGAAGGTAGTCACGACTCAATAAGGAGGGCAGTACATGTCACGACTAAAGCATGAAATCACGAGTCCAGAAGAGTAGTGAGACGAATCACGACTTGGTAGGCAGAAGGGGCTCACGACTTGTGAAGGCATTCACTAGTCGGACAAAGCACCTGTTCTCAAATGATGCCACCTTTTTGCAACCGATCCTTCAGCCAACCATCAGGACTTTTCAGGACAACTTTCCATGATTGACAACTATTCTGAAGGGACATATCTGTATACTTAATCTCTATAAATATGGATCCAAGATGCTGAAAAAAAAGGAGATCAATCAATGTTTTGTCTTTAGAAATATAGTTATTATTTTGGATAAACATTTTTACTTAGCTTTTATTAGATGATTACAAAGGGACATAGCCAAAGGAACAAGAGATAAGTTTTCTTTCTCTTGTTTATCTTTAATTCAATTATATACTTTGGCTAGTTTCCTTTGTACATTATAACTATGCACTAGTATTTGTTTAAGACATGTTTATTCTTATTATGAATGAAGTATGATTTACATGCATTTGTGTGCTTTGATTTGCTATGTATGATTGGCCACCATATTTGGCATGTTAGTCGATTTATTCGCAACGAGAGTTGGAATTCTTTGATGGAAAAACAAATGAATGTAATTGAAGCATTGAATTCCTTTAATTTGACTTAAGGAATTCACTTTAAGGGGTTAAAGAATTGGCATAGAGCTTCATAATTTTTGTTTATCTCTATAATGACACGAAAGTGCTTATAGACTCTAAATGAAAATATCTTTACTGACAACGAGAGTTGCTTTAAAGAATCTTGGCTAAATTCTCTAGTCACTTTATTTATATAATTATCTGCACTTGTTCTTAAATGAATTACTATTTCATATTTTTAATGTATGTTCATACCATCATTTAAGTCATCTTTAATCCAAATTAATTTAATATATCCAAAGTAGTTTAGATATTTAGTTAAATACATAATCATCATTTTATTCATTACCTATCCATCTAGTCTTTGTAGTTTCAATACAAAAGTTACCTCGTTCCCTTTGGAACGATACCCTACTCATCCTGTACGCAGTCTAGTAAGACTAAGGGTTCAAATAAATCCCCATCAGACATTCTTCAAGATGATGGATGATTATGTTCAAGATGATGAATTGGTTCTTTTAAGGAGACAGATGTAATAACTGCAAGATTTGAGTAGGAAGTTGCAGGAACTAAAATATTCATGTATACCTTCAACAGCTTATCCATCACCATTATTTGAAAAATCTCATTCTCCATGGGTTTTGAGAGCATAAATGGAAGATTTGAGGAGAGATAAGCAAGAATTGGAATATTCATAAGAGGCTAGTTTCTCCAAAATTCAAGCTCTTCATGATTTGCTTATAAGTAAGGAGAAGCAATTTTATGCTAAAAAAGTAGAATGAGAGGCTACATTAAAAATTCAAGAGGAAAAAATTAGAGTTCAAGAGGAGAAGTTAAGAAATCAAAATGAGACAATCAAGAGTTAAGAGAGTTTACTGAGGAATAAAGAAGAAGGAATTGAAAGATTGGAAAATAAACTAGAACTTTTGAGTGTTTCAATGCAAATTCAAAAAAATGGTGTTAAGGAGGAGGAAATGAATCATTCATTAATGATGGATAAGGATATATGTAGTTTTGAGGAGCATGAGGAAGAAAATGAACAACTCATATTTGAAGACAAGTCATGTGTTTGTTTGGAAGGTGTCTCTCAGCATCTTGCAGAGAATTTATCACCAAAAGAGCAAGAAGTGTTCAATTTTCCAATGGAGATACTGAATTCAGTTCACTTGAAGAATTTATTTAGGCCAGAAGAGTCAATAGAGTTCATTTTTGAAAAGCCAAAGGAGGAGTCATACGTTATCAGAAACATGGAATTTTCAACTTTGGTAAACTATGATAAATTCTTATGCTGATGGGAAAAAATGAGGAGCAAAGTCCGAAAAGATCCATATTTGGATCATAAGCTTGACCTCCAGAGAGTAACATGAGTCGAGCTAGAAATCGATAAACCAGAACTTTTCTAACTATTCTCTTTAAATTTTTGTCAAATTTTATTTTATATGATTTGTGTTTTATATGTGATTTTTAATAATTTGCTTTTCTATTTTTAGTTTTATTTTATGGGCTTTTACAGTTTAATTCATGTTTTCATAACTTTGTTATGTTTGTCTGTTCATGAGCTAAGAGATTAGAGGATTGAAAAAGAAGCTACTTCTAATGATGTTTATGTTTAAATATCATATTTATATTAGTAAATGCTTCTAGGATCATTCTAGAGTTCATATGTTTTTAAGGTAAGGGAATTACAACTTAGTGAACTTAATATGGATTTAAGTTTCTTGAGTTGTTTAGATGTGAGTTTGGCTTAATTTGCTTGATGCTTCATGAACTAAATATTCTTCATTTGTTTAGTTAACAATGGATCTTATATGTAATTCAACTAGTTTGTGGGTTTACATATTATTTTGGCATGGTTTTAATTGAGTTTGAGTGAAGCTAGATTTATTATTCAAAATAGAGATCAATTTGAGTCAGTTATAATTCATAGTACACTTGATATATTCTTTAATTGATTTTTAGACTTTCATGTTGTTATAAATGGTTTTAGAACAACTTTAGTTAAGAATTGATTAATTTAAGTGATCTGTAAATCATAAATTGATGATGTTTTATAAGGCTTGATTAAGTTTGTGGAGGTTGAATTAAGGTAGGAATGGAAATAACTAAGTGAAAACTCATTATTTAGGAGTGTTGAGCTTTAAAAACTAGAAGTACAAAGCAATATATGTGACTAATTATTGTGCTTTTTCTAAGCATTAATTTGGTAAGCATACGGTGTACCGATTATAGTACAAAAGATGTTGATACCACGAGGAATATTGATTAGATTGTGTACTATTACTACTCAATTTTTATCTTGTTTACAATGATCATTAATTTTCTAATTAAAACTAATACTTTACTACTCTAAACTAAATATTATTCTACTTTAATGATAATTCGAGAAGACTTGTGAGTATGATGAATATAACATTAAATAAGTATGGAATTTGATATTTTTCTCTTATTTATAATTCAATCTTTATCATGCAAGCCAAGTTGGAATAATGTTCTATGTCATAACTCTCGCATTTAGACTAGATTATGCCTTATACATGCATTTATGGTTCTAAATCGCAGCTCTCATATTTAGACTAGAATTACATAAAATCACATTCAAAGAATAAAAACCAACCTATAACAACTATCTCCATATGCGATCTCTCAAACTATGCTTTGATAATGAATTTTCTATTAACTATCAAAAAGAAGTTGCTCTCGCCAACTCTCATACTTGCAACCATTTTGTGATTTTCAGAGAAGAAATTTCCATCTAAGGTCTTTTTTCTTAACTTATAATGGTACTAATAAATTTTTAATAGTAAATTCCACATAATAAGATAAATGATTAAATATGAATAACGACATTCAAATTCCTAAAAAGTATTCATAATAATAACAAAGAAGGAAAGTAACAAGAAATTAAGTAAAAGAATTCTCATCCTTTACTCATGTATAATGACTCCTCTTCGTTGCAAGTCTCTTCTTCAAAACATAAACTAAACCAAAAAGTAAAACTATTTTTCTTCAACTACATCTTCAAGTTAGAAAAATAAATATTTAATCCATCTAATGATTCCTCCTTGATGATTCTCCTTGAAATAACTTCCAGGTTAAATATAATTTTCCAAACATCAAGTCCCTTCAAGTGCCCTCCACAGGTATGCAACCCTTGATAAACATTGGTGCCCTTTTAGGTGACTTTTCAAGCTCAATTGCCTATAACTGTCCTCTGTTGCGATCGCGGCTTCTGTCGCCCTCGCAGTCATGTGTCCCCTATCGCCCTCACGGCAGAACACTTCTTTTCTTCACTTAATTCTACTCCTTCACATTTTTCTCCCTTTTTTCTCCTACATACACAAAACTTGAAAAAAACATTAAACACACCTAATTCTAGCACAATTTAATATAACTAAACATTATTTTGGTAACAAAACATGGATTAAATATGAGCTATTTAGGCTCATATCAAACCCCCATACTTAAACTTTTGCTTGTTCCCAAGTAAAACCTAACAAACAAGCAAACAACACAAACATACAATTTTGGAGCTCACATTTATATTTGGTAAATATTTGAAACCACATGTAAAAACATTCATCTCTTCACAAATTTAGCCCAAGTATGCAAATTCTCAAACAAAAACATTTTCCATTAAACTTAAACAATCATACACATTTGGAAAATTATGAAGTTGCAAAACACAAGAATATGTGAACTTAAGAAAATGAATATCTTAACACATGTAAATATTATTTCACACTAAGTATTGCCTAAGGTATTTTTCACTCAAACACTGTATTCTGAAAGCACTTAATCACTCGATGTGTTTGGAGGTTAGTGTTTATCTCATTCCTTAAACATACCATAGCCTACCATAAGCTTGTAATTAGTAAACATCTCCACTACTAGTATAAAATGATACATGAAATCAAAAGGGTCTTACAAGGGTTCTAACTTAGCTTAGGTTAAGGTAGGATAATTTTTGGTTTATGTTGCTTAAATTGTGAATAGAAACGATATCACCATATCATAAGAGGCTTGTTTAAAAATCTAAGCATCGCATGATGTAATTTATTGTTCATATTCCCTTCTCAATGGCACATTATCTAATAGTTTCTTTTCTATTTTTAAATTGTAGGTGCATTTTATGCTCCATCCTACTTCATTCTTCCTTTAGAAACTAGCTTTGTTCTAATATTAAACCTAGAAAATAAGGAAATTTAACTCATATTTTAAATACCATCATGCTTATATTAACAAAATATATCTCCTAATGATATAGCAATTTATTTTTCTTCACAAAAAGGGTAACACAAAGAAATGGATTCTTGTTTAGCAAAAGATTTTGGCTAATTATATGTTGCTCAACAAAAATAGGTTTAAGGCTCAAAATTGGCTACCTAAAGTCAAAAAGGTAAGTTTTTAAAGAAAGCCAAAATGGTTTAATCTAAATGCCTTTATCATTTTTTATGCACATCTCATACTAAATGTAATCTCAAAATTTACCAAGAATAAATTCTAGAAGATATGGCATATTAAGGCTCTCATGCAAAAAAAAATGTCATGTACAAGGCTTAAAAGCTCACTTAAGCTATAGGTCAAAGTGCCCTAAGCAATAAATTGACAAAAATTATCCTTTTATACATGTAAAAAGATACTCAACTGAAAAAGAACCTACACTAAATGCTTTGCCAAGTCATGACCTTCACTATGTACATTTAATTGTCAAAGTAAAATGAAAATGATTAGCCTAAAATTTTGCCTAACTAGACTAAAAATGACAGAAATTCAAGCTAAAGTATGCACTTATTTCCAAATAGTTTCCAAATACACAAGCTCCAAAATTAAATTCATAACACAATATACACATATAAATTTATTAAAAATAAAAAAATATACTAACAATACATATAAATTTATTAAAAATAAATAAATATACTAACAATAAACAAAAAATATAAAACCAATATAACATGCATATCCCCCCACACACACACTTAAAGGACACAATGCCCTAATTGTGTGTAAATTGTAAAACAACAGCACAAAACAAACAAAATCATAAGAAATGTAAAAGAGAGGGAGAAAACAAACTCAAAAAGTTCCCTACATGCATTTTGTCCTTGAGTCCCACGGTTTTAGTGCAAACCATGGTGAAGATTTCTGTAGATCAACTCAAATCAACAAGAATACTCAAGAATAAATAAAAAAACCAGAAAAATCAAAGAAAGTGGAAAAAATATAGGATTTATGATAGTAGGAAAGTAAAACCCTAAGAAAACTGAAAAACTGTTGAAAATGGAAATATGAAACGGCATTTTAGGGTTTAAAGTATTTATAAGGTGGTTGAGAAGGTTGTTGTAACGGCCAAAAATTCAAAAATCATGTCATGTCACGACCTCATGACACTGTCATGCTCGCGACATATTAAAAATCCCCTATAGTCTGATCGCAAAATAGCCACTCTCGCAAAAGAAAGTATGAACTCTTCCAACATCGTGCTCGTGAGTAATGTCATGCTCACGATAGATACCAATTGCCTCATCTCGAAAGTTAGCTACCGCGAGGGCTACGCCAGTGCGCTCACGACAGTACCAATCAAAACATTTTCTCCCTTTATTGTCGCACTCGCGACATACATCGTGCTCGCGACAAGGAAGAAAAATCATTAGTTGTTCAATTTTTTTTGAAAGAGAAAATATACAATTATATAACCTGTAAAACCAAAAATAAACTATATTAGGATATCAAATAAATGTAAAAATTAAAAATAAAAATAAAAATAAAAATAAAATGAAGGGTATACTAAGGAAAATATCCAGTAAAATAAAAAATAAACTATGTTAGTATCCTAAATTAGCTAAAAACTAAACAATAACAACATATATAAATAACCATCAATCTAACTTTAAAAATATAAATGATTGGAAATCTCTACTAGACTTCCTTCAAAGTTCGCGTGGATTATCCTCAGTATTACTCGGTATATTCCCTTGCAATCGGGAAGGTAGAGCCTTAGCAAGTTGACCTAATTGCACCTCAATATTATGGATAAATGAGGCATGATTTTTTGTGATTTGATCAAACTTTGTCTCTAACCTCTTTTGGTTCTATTCTTGTGAACTAAACTTCAAATTAATCTCATCTATGAACCTATCCACCTTAACCTCTAAAGCTCCAAACCTAACTTGAGGTTGTTGAAATCCTAGACCCCTATTTTGATTGGCATTATTTCCCCATGAAAAATTTGTGTGGTTCCTCCAACCAGGGTTATAAGTATTCGAATATGGGTTACCACATTCTTGCCCTTGTAAAAAGCTAACTTGCTCATTCGTATTACTCATTCCCAAATTACATACCTCTCTTACATGTCCATGTTGTCCACAAATGTTACACCCACTTTGTCAACTTCCTCCTATACGTAGGCCATTAATCTTTTGAGTTAATGCCTCTACTTGGGCTTGCAATGCTATAATAGAATCTACTGAATATACTCCCCTAGCATTAGAATTAGACTCCCTTACTCTTTCGGTTGGCCACATTCAATTATTTATGGACATCTCCTCCAACAACTCAAATGCAGCCTCCGTTGTTTTCCTCATAAGAGAGCCACCAGCGGCGGCATCTAAGGTACCTCTAGTGGTGGGATTCACTCCGTTGTAAAAAGTTTGCATGAGCAATTCTCTTGGAAGGTTGTGGTGTGGATAAATTCTCTGCAATTCCTTAAATCTCTCCCATGCTTCATACAAAGATTCATTATTATGTTGAACAAAAGTGGTGATATCCTTTATAATCTTTGCAGTTTTGGCTAGAGGGAAATATTTAGATAAAAATGCTTGGGCTAATTGCTCCTAAGTTGTTATAGACCCCCTAGTTAGGGAATTTAACCAAGCCTTTGTTTTATCCTTCAACGTAAAAGGAAAAAGCCTAAGCTTAATTGCATCTGCCGAAACTCCATTTATTTTAAATGTATCACAAATTTCTAAGAAATTTGCTAAATGAGCATTAGTATCCTCATTTGCCAAACCATAAAATTGAATACTATTTTGAATCATTCGCAAGAGAGAAGGCTTAATTTTGAATTGATTAGCATTTACCGTGGGTCTTACCACCCCTTGTTGAGCACTATCAATGACGGTATGGCAAAGTCCATCAGCCTTGGTGGATTTTCTTCTTCAGCCATAAATGATCCACTGTCCTATTTTTCTTCTTGTTGGATTTACGATTACATGAAATAAATCTTTCTATTTTCATATTCGACGGTTCAGCTCGTCTTGATAACTTTTTGTACTTGGCATAGAATCGAACTACCATATCTTGTAAAGAAAAACACAAAAAAAACTAATTAAATATTGTAATCCAAAATCATAAATCAAGATTTATAATGATAATAAATTTAATCAAGCAGTCCCAAGCAACGGTGCCAAAAACATGTTGTGCTTTTTCTAAGAATCAATTCCGTAAGCATACGGTGTACCGATTATAGTACAAAAGATGTCGATCCCACGAGGAATGTTGATTAAGATTGTGCACTATTACTAATCAATTTTTATTTTGTTTACAATGATCATTAATTTGCTAGTTAAAACTAATACTTTACTACTCTAAACTAAATATTATTCTACTTTAATGATAATCCGAGAAGACTTGTGAGTATGATGAATATAACATTACATAAGTATGGAATTTGATATTTTTCTCTTATTTATAATTCAATCTTTATCATGCAAGCCAAGTTGGAATCATGTTCTATGTCGCAGCTCTCACATCTAGACTAGATTATGCCTTAAATATGCATTTATGGTTCTAAATCGCAGCTCTCGCATTTAGACTAGAATTATATAAACACACATTCAAAGCATAAAAACCAACCTATAACAACTATCTCCACATGCGATCTCTCAAACTATGCTTTGATAATGAATTTTCTATTAACTATCAGAAAGAGGTTATTCTCACCAACCCTCTTACTTAAAACCATTTTGTTGATTTTTAGAGAAGGAATTGCCTTCTAAAGTCTTTTTTCTTAACTTATAATGATACTAATAAAGTTTTAATAGCAAGTTCTACATAATATGATAAATGAAAGAGAAATGATTAAATATGAATAACAACATTCAAATTCCTAAAAAGTATTCATAATAATGACAAAGAAGGAAAGTAACAAGAAATTAAGTAAAAGAATTCTCATCCTTTACTCATGTATGATGACTCCTCTTCCTTGTAAGTCTCTTCTTTAAAACATAAAATCAACTAAAAAATAAAACTATTGTTCTTCAACTACATCTTCAAGTTAGAAAATTAAATATTTAATCCATCTAATGATTCCTCCTTGATGATTCTCCTTAAAATAACTTCCAGGGTATATATAATTTTCCAAGCATCAAGTCCCTTCAAGTGCCCCTCCATAGGTATGCAACCCTTGATGAACATTAGTGCTCTTTTAGGTGACTTTTCAAGCTCAACTGCATATAATTGCCCTCAGTCGTGATCGTGGCTCTTGTTGCCCTCACGACAAAATACTCTTCTTCCTCACACCTTTCTCTTTCTAGTCACGTGTCCCCTATCGTCCTCGTGGCAGAACATTCCTTTTCTTCTCTTAATTCTACTCCTTCTTCACATTTTCTTCCTTTTTCTCCTACATACACAAAACTTGACAAAAACATTAAACACACCTAATTCTAGCACAATTTAATACAACTAAATATTATTTTAGTAACAAAACATAGATTAAATATGAGTTATTTAGGCTCATATCAAACCCCCACAATTAAACTTTTGCTTGTCCCCAAGCAAAATCTAACAAACAAGCAAACAACACAAACATACAATTTTGGAGCTCACATTTATATTTGGCAAATATTTGAAAACCACAAGCAGAAGCGTTTATCTCTTCACAAATTTAGCCCAAGTATGCAAATTCTCAAATAAAACCATTATCCATTAAACTTAAATAATCATGCACATTTGGAAAATTATGAAGTTGCAAAACACAAGAATGTGTGAACTTAAGAACCTAAATATCTTAACACATGTAAATATTATTTCACACCAAGTATTGCCTAAAGTAGTTTTCACTCAAACACTATATTCTTAAAGCACTTAATCACTTGATGTGTTTATAGGTTAGTATTTCTCTCATTCCTTAAACATACCATAGCCTACCATAAGCAATTTATTTCTCTTCATAAAAAGTGTAACACAAAGAAATAGATTCTTGTTTAGCAAAAGATTTTGGCTAATTATATGTTGCTCAACAAAAATAGGTTTAAGGCTCAAAATTGGCTACCTAAAGTCAAAAAGGTAAGTTTTTAAAGAAAGCCAAAATGGTTTAATCTAAATGCCCTTATTATTTTTCCTGCGCATCTCATACTAAATGTAATCTTAAAATTTACAAGAACAAATTCTAGAGGATTTGGCGTATTAAGGCTCTCATACAAAATAAATGTCATGTACAAGGCTTAAAAGCTCACTTAAGCTATAAGTCAAAGTACCCTAAGCAATAAATTGGTAAAAATAATCCTTTTATACATGTGAAAATATACTCGACTGAAAAAGAACCTACACTAAAGTGCTTTGCCAAGTCATGACCTTCACTATGTACATTTAATTGTCAAAAAAAAATAAAAATGATTAGCCTAAAAATTTGCCAAACTAGACTAAAAATGACAAAAATTCAAGCTAAAGCATGCACTTATTCCCAAATAGTTCCCAAATACACAAGCTCCAAAATTAAATTCACAACAAAATATACACATATAAATTTATTAAAAATAAATAAATATACTAATAATACATATAAATTTAATAAAAATAAATAAATATACTAATAATAAACAAAAATATGAAACCAACATAATATGCATACCCCCCCCACACACACACTTAAAGGACACAATGTCCTCATTGTGTGAGAATTGTAAAACAACACAAAACAAACAAAATCATAAGAAATGTAAAAGAGAGGGAGAAAAGAAACTCATCAAGTGTCCTACAGGCATTTTTTCCTTATGTCCCATGGTTGTAGTGCGAACCATGGCAAAGATTTGTGTAGATCAACTCAAATCTACAAGAATACTCAAGAATAAAGAAAAAGAAACCAAAAAAATCAAAGAAAGTGGAAAAAAAGATAGGATTTGTGATAGTAGGAAAGTAAAACCCTAAGAAAATTGAAAAACTGTTGAAAATGGGAATATGAAACGGCACTTTAGGGTTCAAAGTATTTATAGGGTGGTTGAGAAGGCTATTGTAACGGCCAAAAATTCAAAAATTATGTCATGTCGCAACCTCACGACACTGTCGAGCTCGTGACATATCAAAAATCCCCTATAGTCTGATCGCGATATGGCCACTCTCGCAACAGAAAAGGTGAACTCTTCCAGCATTGCGCTCGTGAGTAATGTCACACTCGCGACAGACACCTATTGCCCCATTTCGAAAGTTAGCTGCTGCGAGGGCTATGCCAGCATGCTTGTGACAGTACCTTCCAAAATATTTTCTCCCTTTATTGTCGTGCTCACGACAAGGAAGAAAAATCATTAGTTGTTCAATTTTTTTTGAAAGAGAAAATGGAAAATTATATAACCTGTAAAACCAAAAATAAACTATATTAGGATACCAAATAAATGTAAAAATAAAATATTAAAAATAAAAATAAAAATAAAAATAAAATGAAGGGCATACTAAGGAAAATATCATGTAAAACCAAAAATAAACTGTGTTAGTATCCTAAATTAGCTAAAAACTAAACAATAACAACATATATAAATAACCATCAATCCAACTTTAAAAATATAAATGATTAGAACTCTCTACTAGACTCTCTTCAAACGTTCGCGTGGATTATCCTCCGTATTACTCGGTAAATTCCCTTGAAACTAGAAAGGTAGAGCCTTAGCAAGTTGACCTAATTGCACCTCAACGTTATGGATAAATGAGGCATGATTTTTCGTGATTTGATAAAACTTTGTCTCCAACCTCTTTTGGTTCCCTTCTTGTGAACTAACTTCAAATTAATCTCTTCTATGAACCTATTCACCTTAACCTCTAAAGCTCCAAACCTATCTTGAGGTTTTTGAAATCCTACACCCCTATTTTGATTGGTATTATTTCCCCATGAAAAATTTAGATGATTCCTCCAATATGGGTTATAAGTATTTGAATATGGGTTACCACATCCTTGCCCTTGTAAAAAGCTAACTTGCTCCTTCATATTACTTATTCCCAAATTACATACCTCACTTGTATGTCCTTGTTGTCCACAAATGTTACACCCACTTTGTTGACTTCCTCCTATACCTAAGCCATTAATCCTTTGAGTTAATGCCTTTACCTGGGCTTGCAATGCTACAATAGAATCTACTGAATGTACACCCCTAGCATTAGAATTAGACTCCCTTACTCTTTCGGTTGGCCACATGTAATTATTCATGGACATCTCCTCCAACAACTCAAATGCAGCCTCTGTTGTTTTCCTCATAAGAAAGCCACCAGCCGCGGCATCTATGGTACCTCTAATGGTCAGATTCACTCCATTATAAAAAGATTGCATGAGCAATTCTCTTGGAAGGTTGTGGTGTGGACAAATTCTCTACAATTCATTAAATCTCTCCCATGCTTCATCCAAAGATTCGTTATCATGTTGAACAAAAGTGGTGATATCCTTTATAATCTTTGCAGTTTTGGCTAGAGGGAAATATTTAGATAAAAATGATTGGGCTAATTGCTCCCAAGTTGCTATAGACCCCCTAGTTAGGGAATTTAACCAAGCCTTTGCTTTATCCTTCAACGTAAAAGGAAAAAGCCTAAGCTTAATTGCATCTGCCGAAACTCTATTTATTTTAAAGGTATCATAAATTTCTAAGAAATTTTCAAATGAGCATTAGGATCCTCATTTACCAAACCATAGAATTGAATACTATTTGAAATTATTTGTAAAAGAGAAGGCTCAATTTTGAATTGATTAGCATTTATCGTGGGTCTTACCACCCCTTGTTGAGCACCACTCAATGCCGGTATGGCAAAGTCCATCAACCTTGGTGGATTTTCTTCTTCAGCCATAAATGATCTACTAGTCCTATTTTTCTTCTTGTTGTATTTGCGATTACTTGAAATAAATCTTTCTATTTCCGAATTCAACGGTTCAAGCTCATCTTGAGAACTTCTTGTACTTGGCATAGACTCGAACTACCAAATCCTGTAAAGAAAAACACAAAAAAAAACTAATTAAATATTGTAATCCAAAATTATAAATCAAGATTCATAATGACAATAAATTTAATCAAGCAGTCCCCGGCAACGGAGCCAAAAACTTGTTGTACTTTTTCTAAGCATCAATTTTGCAAGCATACTGTGTATCGATTATAGTACAAAAAATATTGATCCCACGAGGAATGTTGATTAAGATTGTCCACTATTACTACTCAACTTTTATCTTGTTTACAATGATCATTAATTTGCTAGTTAAAACTAATACTTTACTACTCTAAACTAAATATTATTCTACTTTAATGATAATCTGAGAAGGCTTGTGAGTATAATGAATATAACATTACATAAGTATGGAATTTGATATTTTTCTCTTATTTATAATTCAATCTTTATCATACAAGCCAAGCTAGAATCATGTTCTATGTTGCAGCTCTCGCATCTAGACTAGATTATGACTTAAACATGCATTTATGGTTCTAAATTGCAGCTCTTGCATTTAGACTAGAATTACATAAACACACATTCAAAGCATAAAAACCAACCTATAACAACTATCTCCACATACAATCTCTCAAACTATGCTTTGATAATGAATTTTCTATTAACTATCAGAAAGAGGTTTCTCTCGCCAACTCTCTTACTTAGAACCATTTTTTTTTATTTTCAGAAAAGGAATTTCCTTTTAAGGTCTTTTTCCTTAACTTATAATGATACTAATAAAGTTTTAATAGCAAATTCTACATAATAAGATAAATGAAAAAGAAATGATTAAATATGAATAACGACATTCAAATTCCTAAAAAGTATTCATAATAATAACAAAGAAGGAAAGTAACAAGAAATTAAGTAAAAGAATTCTCATCTTTACTCATGTATGATGACTCCTCTTCCTTGTAAGTCTCTTCTTCAAAACATACACTAAACTAAAAAGTAAAACTATTGTTCTTCAACTACATCTTCAAGTTAGAAAAATAAATACTTAATCCATCTAATGATTCCTCCTTGATGATTCTCCTTGAAATAACTTCTAGGTATATATAATTTTCCAAGCATCAAGTCCTTTCAAGTGTCCCTCCATAGGTATGCAACCCTTGATGAACATTAGTGCCCTTTTAGGTGACTTTTCAAGATCAACTGCCTATAACCGCCCTCTATCGCGATCGCGGCTTTTGTCGCCCTTGCGACAGAACACTCTTCTTCCTCACACCTTTCTCTTCCTAGTCATGCATCCCCTATCGGCCTCACGGTAGAATACTCCTTTTCTTCACTTAATTCTACTCCTTCATATTTTCTCCTTTTTTCTCCTACATATACAAAACTTGACAAAAACATTAAACACACCTAATTCTAGCATAATTTAATATAACTAGACATTATTTTGGTAAAAAAACATGGATTAAATATGAGCTATTTAGGCTCATATCACTAATGAATGGTACCACTCACTCAAGTACATATCGACTCTCCTAAGTAGTTTTTCCACTCACCCAAGTGCTTAACCACTCTCTTGAATAGTTTTTCCACTCACTTAAGTGCTTATCCACTCTCCGAAGTAAATTTCCACTCTTTTGAGTATTTGATGTCTCATAATTGGCCTTTAAGTTAGCTTTATTTCTATAAACTAAGCACTCACCCGAGTGCTATTTGTCACTCACCCAAATGCTCCCACCACTCACCCAAAATTTCACTTTCTTATCCATAGCTCACCCAATGCATCTAATTTTAGGTTAATTGTTTTCATCTTTTCTTGTTTTATTTCATGCACGTAAGTGCCTAATATTACTTTAATTTTTGAATTATCATGTTAGGTTGCTTAGTTTTATTCTTAAATATTGGGGTTGGTTAGAGTTCTCATTTGAGTTCAATTTATTATTTCTTTTGCATTCTATTTTTATTGAGCTTGTTGAGTATATGCATTTGAAGCTTATATTCTTTGTTGGCTTAATTTAAAGTTCAAATTGCTTACACTTTAGCTTTGCTAATTTATGCACATGAGGTGTTGGACAAAATGCCTCAATGACTAAATTTATATTTTTGCTTAAATTTCATACTCTAAATCATGTTTAATCTCACTCAATTCACACACTCCCTCACCCAAGACACTCACATCAAGCTATAGTCTTTCTTTAATGTCCATCCACATTCTTATTAAGTAAGCACGTTGTACATTACTCAATTGTTAAATTTACTTGCTGAGATTAACTTACATAAATTTATGTGGATTTATTGTTCTTGAACATAGGTTTGCTTAGAGTTTAGTTTTGAGTCATTCATGTTTCATTTACATTCCATTTTCTCTTAGCTACTTATTATTTGAGATTGAACCTTGATTTCAATTGTTGGCTTGATATTGATTGAGATTGTTTTTAAAATTGACTTAGTTATTTTGTGCTTACCATGACTAATTAAAAATCTTTCTCATTTTGTTAAGCCAACCCATCACCAATTAACCTTAGACTTGAGATTATCCATGCACAAACTTGATGGTATTGTACTTTAAGCATTGGAGCAAGTTTGGCCTAGATGCATTTTTCACTTGGTTACCATGATTCTTAAGCTTTGATTTTTGCATTTTTTTAAGAGGCATGTTTGCTTGTTCACTCAATTCCTTTGATCTCATGTCTCCTTTTGGCTTAATTATGGTTCTTTGCCTATGCTATCACTTTGAGTCAAGTATACGATTACTCTAGTCACTATTTTTCTTGAGCACTGACTTGTTTATCAGAATTTGTACATTGAGATGATACTTTTGCAACTTTATTGAGGACAGCAAAATTTTAAAGAGGGGGATAGAGCTCAATTGAGCTAGATTTTGAGGATCAATTCAAGGAAGTTCTTTTCTTTTATCTTGCTAATTCTCTTATCTTGCTCATGAATTGTTTTAATTAGTTTGTTTAATTGCATTGTTTTTATTTAAGTTTGCATGTTTAGTTTTTTGTTTGCATGCCAGTTATATAGCAATTCATATATCATTTATTGATCATTTAGGTTAGTTAGCCCCAGTTTTATTCTCAAAAATTAAACATATTAAACTTTAACTTAGAATTGCAGTGTTTAAAATCTTGGTTTAACATTAAGACAAGTATGTTGTTTAATGAAATTTTAGCTAGTTTAAACACTCAACGTGACTTATATTTGTTATTTTTCACTCTTTGAGCATAAAAGATCTGTTTTTAAATAGAAGAAAAAATTGAGGTATTGAATAGTTGGGTAAGGAATTTTAGGATACTAGAACCTTCGTCGTCACCCTTTGAATTATAAGAACAACTCAAACAACTTAGAAAATGATCTAGGTAAATTTTTCTTGTAAAACCATATTAAGACTGTTTTCTTACCCTTTTTGCATAGTTGTCCTTTGTTAGCCATTTTGAGCCTAATGAGGTATGCTTAAGGCGTGCTATATTAAATTTTTTTATTACAGTCATATCTTTAACTTATAGCCTAAAAAGCTTATATATTTTCTTTTAGAATTGGCCATTCTAGGATTGGATAGATTAATTTTTGATGAGTATCTTAAATGGTATAGTTAGAAAAGGATTTTGATATTAATGACAAGGGCTTATGGATGAAATTAAGTAAGTAGTTAAGATTCTCCTTGTAATTTACCCATGTAATTTTGTATTGCCAGCAATAAAGCTATTATGAAAAAATAATAAAATAAAAAAAAGAAAGAAAAACAAAAAAGAAAAAATATTGCAAATAAAGCTAGCATACATGGTAAAATTTTAACTGTGGAATTTTTATAAGGGAAAGAAATTTTAGCTTCTCAAAAGAGGTGGAATTGAGTAAATTAAGAAAATTTCAGTATTGTTTTCTCTTAGATGTGCTTAATGTTTATAAGATTCAAAAAATTAAGTTTGATAAAAGGGTATGTGCTTAGTAGTTAAAATTTTAGAATTTGATATATTCAAGCATAGAGTGGTTATTCTTTTTTGTTATTTATTATCCATTCTTTGATAACCAACACCTTAACCCCATTACAACCTTTAGAGACCTAAGTAATTCTAAGTTTTGTTTTCGAGATGTTTAGCGAAAATGTCCTTCAAGTTCCGGTGCTAAAGGAGAGGCTTATGGTGTTTCTAGAGTTTCAAGTGTGAAACTACTTGTGCACTTAGGTGTATATTCATTCTAAACTTGACTATGAATTTTAATTGGTATTTTAATTTTAAAAAAATTGCTTAAAATATTTTGGTCTTGCACACACACATAAGAAAACTAACTCATATTATCTAGTTTGAATTCATTCTAGTTAGAATTTTATTTAGTGTTCTTGTTAATTACTAAGCTTAGTTTTGAAATGCATAATTCTTGGTTGAAGTTTGATTATTTTGAGGAGTTGGTTTTTTCAAATTTGCTCTGGGGCGAGCAAAGGCTAAATGTGGGGTATTTGATAGATGTGAATTATATTGTATTTTTAGTGTATTTTTAAATGTTTAATTTAGTTAATTTAATATTAATTTGGTTGATTTTATGATTAATTAGTTAATTTATGTGTTTTTAGGTTTAATTGTAAGTTTTTGTGTTTTCAAGAGTATAATTGAAGAGAAAAAGGGCTTAATTGAAGAAAGGAGAAGTTTACGGGTAAAACTTTAATTTTTGGAAAAAAAAAAGAAGTAAAACTTTAATTTTTGGAAAAAAAAAAGAAGATTGAATCTCGTGAGGGACAGCAGCTCATCACTCGGCTGAGTGATGAAGAGCACCTAGTTGAGTGAAGGGAACACTCTCCTGAGTGTGGAAATCACTCACCTAAAGAAGACTTTTCACTCACCCACAAGGCAATTCACTTTTACAGTAAAAGATCACTCTCCTAAGTGAAGGAAACATTCACCCTTCACTCTCCTGAGTCTTCATGGAAAATAACAATTTAAAACTTCATATTTCAACTCAAACTCAATTCCTCTTTGGATTAGGAAGTACTAAGGCACAAAACTTCTTATTTAGAGCCTATAAAAGGGTGCTCAAGACACCAAAATAGAGGGAGACCATTAGATACGAATTTTCATTAGTTTTTAGTTTTTAATTTAGTTTTTTAGTTACAGTATAGTAGTTTTACAATAGTATTAACATAGTTTTTCTATTGTTCTTAGTCTGTAATAATTTTTATTTTAGTTGTTCTTTCATTTTTATCATGTTTGGTAAGTAGTTTTTTCTTTTCTGTTGAGGAAAACTTGAACCCTTATTCTTTTATTGTAATACTTAGTTTGTGTTATAATTCAATGCAAGTTTGATTATTTATTAGTTTTGAGCAAATTCTTATATCTGATTTTATTAAGATTGATTATTAATTTATTTGATTAAATGATTGATTTAAGTATGATCTATGATTTGCATGTTCTTAGATTGGTTCATTGGTGTTGATGCATGATTATTTTCTAATTTAGATGTAATTATGTATTGGTCAGGGTGGATTAATACTAAAAAAAGTTGAACTAAGAATAAGTTGGAGTTAAATTTACTTAAAAGATGATTTAATGAATCTTTAGGAGTTTAAAATTGAATTTTTATGATAAGTATTGAATTATTCCTAACAAAAAGGTTTAGATATTAACACATTTGCATGCAATAGACACCTCATATTATGAACACTTTCATGATTGCCTTTACACTGTGTTTATAATATCAAGGACTTCATTTATTAATTTAAGATTTACAAACTCATGTATTTAAACATAGCATTAATAAATGAATAATGCCTTTTATTAAGAATATAAATTCATACATATGAAATTCATCCCCTTTACATGGGCTCTAGGGCATACTCTCTAACAATCTTCCACTTGCACTAGAGTCAATCACTCATATGTCTCAGACCCATGCTATTTATATAGTGATGGTGCTTTATCTGGGAAAGTGCTTTAGTGAGGGGATCCGCCATATTATCATCTGTAGGGACCCTTTCTATTTTCACATCATTTTTAGCTACTATTTACCTTATGAGATGGTAGCGTCTGAGAACATGCTTGGATCGCTGATGAGACCGTGGTTCCTTTGCTTGCGCAATGGCTCCATTGTTGTCACAATATAAAGGAATCGGATCAACAATGCTAGGCACCACTCCTAGTCTAGATATGAACTTTTTGATCCAGACTGCTTCTTTGGCTACTTTCGAAATAGCAATGTACTCAGCTTCTGTCGTGGAATCAGTAGTTGTTTCTTATTTGGAACTCTTCCAACTAACTGCTCCTCTTTCCATTATGAACACATAATCAGACTGTGATTTACAATCATCTTTGTCAGATTGGAAGCTAGCATCTGTATACCCTTTTACTTCCAAACTGCCCTTTTCATATACCAAGAATATATTCTTAGTCATTCTCAAGTACTTAAGGATATTCTTGACAGCTACACAGTGTTCCTCTCCAAAATTGGATTGGAATCTGCTTGTAACACTCAAAGCAAATGCTACATCTGGACGTGTACATAACATAGCATACATGATAGAACTAATTGCCGATGCATATGTTATTCTATTCATACTCTCTCTATCTTCTAGTGTCTGCGGACATATAGACTTAAAAAGGTATTTTCCATGCACCATGGGTATAAACCCTTTCTTAGAGAGATCCATATTGAATCTCTTCAATACTTTATCTATGTATGTACTTTGAGAAAGACCTAGCAACCTATTGGATCTATCTCTATAGATCCTTATTCCCAGAATATAGGATGCTTCTCCAAGGTCTTTCATGGAGAATTGCTTGGATAACCATATTTTAACATATTGGAGAAGAGAAATATCATTTTCCATGATCAATATGTCAACCACATATAGAACCAGGAAGACAATTGCACTCCCACTGACCCTTTTATATACACAAGGTTCATCTTCATTCTGTGAGAAACCAAACTCTTTGATTGTCTCATTGAATCGTATGTTCCAGCTCCTAGAGGTTTGCTTCAATCCATAAATGGATCTTTGAAGCTTGCATACCTTTTCGCCATTTGCTGATGTGAATCCTTCCGGTTGTGTCATATACACATTCTCAGTCAGATTTCCATTTAGGAAAGCTGTTTCACATCCATTTGCCAAATCTCATAATCATAATGAGCTGCAATGGCTAAAAGTATTCTTATAGACTTAAGCATTGCTACAGGAGAAAAGGTTTCATCATAGTCAATACCTTCTTTTTGACTATAGCCCTTTGCTACTAAGCGAGCTTTATAGGTAACTATATTACCTTCCATGTCGGTCTTCTTTTTGAAGACCCATTTGTACCCTCTGGGTTTTATCCCTTCAAGTGGTTGAGTTAAAGTCCATACTTTATTCTCATACATGGAGTCCATTTTAGACTGTATAGCCTTAAGCCATAAATTATGTTCTAAACTGTTCAAAACTTCTTGATAGCTTGTGGGCTCATTGTCCTCTACTACAGTTATGCCTCTATCCGAATCAACGTGAAATCCATATCTCATAAGGATAGAATGCATCCTAGTAGATATTCTAGGATTTTATGTATAATCAGGTTCAACTATAATCTCATCATTATGAAATTCAGTCTTGGGTTCAATCGGTTGATCTACTTCTATTTGTGGGTCTTGAACTTCACCAAGTTCAATTTTACTCTCACTGTCCTCTCATAGGAGAAATTCTCTTTCCAAGAAGACAGCATGCCTTGAAACAAAAACCTTTTGTTCTAAGGGATGATAGAAATAATATCCAAAGATTTCTTTTGGATATCCCACAAATAAACATTTATCAGACTTAACATCTAATTTTTCTGACATTGTCCTCTTCACATAAGTAGGATAACCCCATACTTTCATATGAGAAAGCATGGGTTTCTTGTTATTCCACGTCTCATATGGAGTAACATCAATCAATTTACTAAGAACTCTGTTTAACACATAAACAGCAGTTTCTAGTGCATATCCCCAAAAGGACTTAGGCAAGTCTGCTCGGCTCATCATTGATCGAACCATATCTAATAGTGTTTGATTTCTCGTTTCAGATACACCATTGTGTTGTGGTGTATATGGTGGAGTCCATTGAGATAAAATTTCCTTATCTCTAAGATAATCCTGAAAATCTTTGCTTAAGTATTCTCCACCTCGATCTGATCTAAGCGTTTTAATACTCTTGCCAAGTTGTTTCTCTACTTCATTTCTGAATTCTTTGAACTTTTCAAATGCTTTTGATTTATATTTCATTAGATAGATGTATCCAAACCTGGAATAATCATCTATGAAAGTAATGAAGTAGGAGTAACCTCCTCTGGCATGTGTAGTCATTGGTCCACATACATCTGAATGTATTAAGTGCAAAACCATTTTAGCTTGTTCTCCTTTACCAATAAAGGGAGCTTTTTTCATTTTTTCCAATAAACAAGATTCGCATGTATCAAATGATTCATAATTAAATGATTCCAAATCACCCGACTTAAATAATTTGGTCATGCGTTTCTCATTTATATGTCCTAAACGACAATGTCATAAATATGAGGTATTTAGATTATCTTGTCTTATTCTCTTGGTATCCACATTATGCACTTCTTTAATTAAATCAAGAACAAATATATCATTCTCAATGATAGCTTTTGCATAAAACATATTGTTCTTAAAATTGTAACAACACTTATCCTTTAAAGAAATTTCATAATCATTCAATAAACAACTGAAAGAAATAATACTCTTGGATAAAGCTGGAACATAATAATAATTATTTAATTCCAGTACTAATCCACTAGGAAGAGGAAAATGGTAAGTCCCTACAACTATTGTAGAGATGTTTTGTCCAGTAGCTGACTGCAAACATATCTCTGCCTTTCCAACTCTTCTAAAGCTTCTAAGCCCCTGTAGATCATTACACAAGTGAGATCCACATCCGGTATCTAATACCCACGATTGCTTTGAAGCAATAGAATAAGTATTAATTTTAATCATATGAATACCTGAAGTAGAAGCATCAGCTTGCTTCTTCTCCTTGAGAGAATCTAGATAGGCCTTGCAGTTACGCTTTCAATGACCATTCTTTCCATAATGGAAGCAAGTTCCTTTGGGATTCTCTTTCTTGGCAACCTTCTTCTTGGAGATCCCACCATTCTTTGGCTGCGCCTTGGTTATCTTCTTCTTCTTCTTCTGCTTCTTGTCTTTAGTAGAAGTGATAACCATGACACTTTTTAGATCCTTCCTAAAGGATCCATCAGCTATCTTGAGCATGTTGATTAACTCAGGAATGGCTATTTGGATCTTGTTCATGTTGAAGTTAAGAACGAAAGGTTCATAACTTGGAGCCAACGAGTACAAAATTAAATCTATGTATAGATCATTATCCATTACATAGCCAAGTCTACTCAAATGCTCAATATACCCATACATCTTTAATGCATGAGTAGCAGCCGAAGTGCCTTCCACCATTTTGCAACTAAATAGAGCTCGAGCAATCTCATATTGCCCAGTTCTAGCCTGAGAAGAATAAAGCTCCTCAAGATACAAAATGATGGTTCTAGCATCCATCATCTCATGTTGCTTCTGAAGCTCCGAGGACATAGCACCCAGCATCAGATATGCTGCCGCTTCACTATCCTCCATGTATTTTCGATAAGTGCCTTTGATCTCATCAATTGCATCATCTAATGGAAGTGGTGGTGGATCTTTATCCAAGACATAATGGATCTTTTCAGCTCTAAGAACAATTCTCACTTGCCTGATCCAGTCAGAATAGTTGCTGCCAACCAGTTTGATATCCAAGATTGATCGTATATTAATGTTTGATGTGCTCATGATGATGACCTCGATGTGAAAAAGAAAACTTATGAGAGTATGTTCATATATATGTATGCATTAATAACGTCTTTAATTAATCCATTTACTCCCACTATTTTATTGCGAATTAATAGCCCTCACTATATAATCCGAGAAAACCTGATGGTTTTTCTAGTGGGCCAATATCCAATCCTTGATATATAATTTGACCATAATTGTGGTCAACAAGCCAAACTTTATACCCTTGAAAGGTAGGTATCTCTATACCAATTATGTCTCTACACAACTATTGGATCATTAGGTTATCAACTCTTGATGCATGCATATCATATATGCATTCCCTAATCTTGCCTCTAGAACCATTAGCCTTGACTGTGGTCAACAAGCTAATGGGCTAGCTAAGATGATCCATTTAATTAGATTTGAACATATTCGATATAATGTGAGCTTGACTGTGGTCAAAAACCCACACTATAAAGAACTCTGGTTCTCTTCAAATTAATGGAAGGCTTATATACCTTAGTATTTGTTTTGAGGATTTTAGTTAATTAAGTCTCATCATACATGGTTGGCATACATTGGTATGCATCCTATATCTATCAAATAAATATAAGCATACAAATATGGTATAGTTATGGACTTTACTATATTGATTTTTCCGAGCCAAAAAGGAAAATCAAAAGGTCACACCTAGGTAGTATGCATGATTCAAACAAGTAAAAATAATTACATTATCTTCAAGCTTGTTATATCTCCATCTGGCCCATCTTGCTCCTTGATAGTGGTCTCCATCTCTATCTCTAATTCTAATCTAAGTAATCTAATTACATAATACAATTTAAAAAATAAATACAAACCAAAAATAAGTGGCCGGGACATAAAAATCCTCATTGGGCCAAAACATGCATAATGCTCAATCACATTGGACCTTGTCCATAACTATCCATCATACCAATCATACACCCTTATATGGATTTCTAATGCATAAAGTAAAACATATAATGGATTACTAACTTTGTTTCAACTCTTGAAACTTACTTTTGAGTTATTTCAATAATGTGATCAAATTAGGAAACTTTTTTCATTTTGGAAACTTTTATTTTAGGAAATATTTTTTGCATGCATGTGTTCTTGTCTTAATAATAAATCCAACTGATTATTAATTAATTATTAATTAATTATTTAATTAATTAATCATATTAAATAATTAAAAGAATCAATTTTGGGCTTAAGATAAATGGTAGGCCGAAATCCACCAAACTAAACCCTAATTGTGTTCACACACAAATTAGTTTTGTGTCTATTGGACCATTTGGGCCTTTTGAAATGAGCCAAGCCCACTCCAGCCCTTAAAACCCAATAATAAACGTAATTATTGTTTATAATATTTAATTTAAATCAGCTCCTTGGGCCCACCAAGTCATTCACTAATTTAAACCAAGTTCATAAACATAATTAAGCCCATTAAGTGGTTTTAATGAATTAAAATTAATTCAATTAATTTAAGGCCCACTTTAATTAATGCAATTAATTAAAAACACTTTAATATATCAGATTTAGAAGATTAAAAATTGTTCTAAATAAGAACACACTAAAAGCATATCAAGAACACACGAAGAATACCAATTTATCGAACTTTTCAACTAAACTAGTTTTCATGCAAAACTTGTTCGATTTTAATTTTGTTTGATCCTATGGCTTAATACCACATATTAAACACATAAATTATCATCTAAATAATCTTATAATGGATCTATAAAAAATTAATTTAGAACAGCCCCTAAAACTAAAAGCTATTCACGCAAAAACCAAAATTCTTTCCTCAAAAGAATCGTTTTTATTTCTGTTTTATATATTTGATCCCACTTATATCCAAAAATCAATATTTCTCATTCATGAACAATAAAATCTGATATTTTATAGTTCATAAAATAAATAACTCAAAAAAAATAAAACTTATTCTGCAGAAAAATATAGAATTGTATATTCATGGCAAAACCGAGGCTTTGATACCATGTTGAAAATTATCGGTTACATGCATCTCATACATAAGAAAAATTTAAAATTTTTAACCAATATATATGATTTTTTCATGAATTTACAATATACATATTAATGAGAATAAGAAAAATCACCTTTGATTTTTGTTGTACAATTGATTTTCCTTCGTACTAGGTTGTCTCAAACCACAGTGTCCAAAATCGAACACCTCCAATGAGTAATCCACACTAGAGAATGATAGAATGAACCAACAATTGGTAGAAAACAAGGGCTGGCCGAAAAACCCTAGAAGCTAGCTTTGGAAGTGGGGGCTAGGGTAGAGAGAAAAAGAGAAGAAGACTTTCTTAAGTGTTCACACACTTAACCCTAATTCTCCATCACTTGGATTTTTATAGTTAGGTTAAAAATTCAACTTCATAATGGGATTGAGTTCTTTAAAATTGCTGGAGAATTATTAATTGGACTTCTGAAATTATTTATAATTATTTGGGCTCAATTAAATCCAATTTAAGCCCTTTCACAAAAGACTATGCACAAAACCCACAAACTGAGCCATTTGTACATATACTTGGATTTAATTACCTAAATGAATTCCAAATCCAACCAAATTAAATATGTAGGCTCCACAACACTTATGTAACATATTTAATTTATTTTGGTCCAAGAAATAGGCTTCTAAGGCCTTCTGTATGGAGTTGTCGTGTGGCCCTTCTTCTGGAGGATTTTTGCACCAACTTCACTTCTCTGGGCCTCTATAATTCCTACAATGAATTTATTAATTATTATATCAGTCTTATAATACTTATAGTCCAATAATAATTAATTATAAAATACATTATTTCAATTAGGTTCAATTTTACAGAACATTTCTTAAAAGTTCCGCGAATAATTGTACTTGATCATAATTAATTAAACTCTTTATTTAATTATTATCATATTCACTTCTCTATCCACATAATAATATCAAATATTATTATCCTTATTATTTTACCATTTTATCATTTTTTCTATATGTGTATGACCTATTTAGTTCCTATCTATGTTGGCAGTATAATGTGTAATTGTGAGTTATATTCAAAACTCACATGATTTAAATTCCTTTAAATCATTTTATCAATCCCTGTTGATATTCTTGATATATCATTATACAAGTCATGATTAGCCTCTAGCTAGGCATCATGACTACCCAAATGTAAGGAAAGTCAAGTGGTTTGACTATACCCTTTCATAGAAACTGTTACCGTGCAATTACTCCTTTTACCACTCTTATCTCAATTAGATTCTGAGTATGAATTTCTGTCAACTCATATAAGTCTAATTATGTATGTTTTATTAATTTAACCATTGTATCCAAAATGCCCTCCATGGATCTCTATCCATCTTGGCATATTACTCTGTCCAGAGATTCTCTGAACGAGACAATTATAGAATCATGCGAGATTAACTTCCCTTATTAAATATGGGATGGTGAATCATTTGTCAATCATTCAACTATCTTCAAGTAGGTCATGATATATCCAATCTCCTAACTATGTTCACTCCCAGTTGGAAGTAATCAGTTATGGATTCAAAATATACCACTTGCTACTTAAGATAACTTTAGTGATCTCAAGTCCAAGGATATTTGCACAATCGCTATGAAGAGATTCCTCACTGATATAGATTTAATATCCATGTGAGGATTCTCTTTGTAGGTCTCCAATAAACTTGTTCTTCTAACAAACATTCACATGTTAGCTTTGATTATCTTCCATAATCACAGTTATGAGAACCACTGCTTGAACCATTCAAGAAGCATAATATATGCTAGTCTGTCTGAATTAACAATGTCATATCTTGTTAATTCTATGACTAGAGATATTTAGATATTAACATATTTGCATGCAATAGACACCTCATATCATGAACACTTTCATGATTGCCTTTGTACTGTGTTTATAATATCAAGAACTTCATTTATTAATTTAAGATTTACAAACTCATTTATTTAAACATAGCATTAATAAATTAATAATGTCTTTTATTAAAAATATAAATTCATACATATGAAATTCATCCCTTTTACATGAGTTTTAGGGCATACTCTCTAACAACCACTGCTACCGCCACCAACCACCACCACCAGACTATCGCCAACACCACCACCACCACATTGCTACCACTACCGTCACCACACCATTGTTGCCTCTACTGCCACTACCAGACTCTTTAACAACAATAAGAAAAAGTGATTTTTTTCATCAAATAATTTTACACCTTATTTAGATCCTAACTGAAAATTCTTGTAAGTTTTTGAAAATTATTTGCTATTTTTAAAATTTCGATCAAATCTACGATATATCGATTATTATTTAAATCGAAATCATTATTTTTCTCTTACTTCTTAAGTTCAAACCTTTTCAAAAATACTTTCAAAATTCTCAAAATGTATTAATTAAGCTTTATAAATATTTTTGGATAAATCAAAAACTATTTTTCGATCTGACCTACTTTTTACAGTTTGACAATCCGATTTTTCACATCACTGAAAAATCACTTTTTATTTACCATATGACTCTACATCTCATTTAATGTAGATCTAGGAATAATGGTAAGTTTTTAGAGGTCATTGGTTATCTTTAAGGCCCCAGTCAAATCCTAGTCAAACCCATACACCTTTTGAACTGAAATTGTAATTTTTTTCTTATTTGTGACTTTTGATGATTCATTTGACCTCATTTTCAGTCAAAATTATATTTTTAGACTTCTGCTTACTCTTTTCAATAATCAAATAAAATATTTTTTTAACTCTAAAATATATTATTCAATCCGGTGTCACTATTAACCTTCGAAAAATACTATTTTCGACTAGCTCGATATTTGGACCTTTATATATATATATATATATATATATATAGCTGTAACTCAACAATGATTAATTAGTTATAGTGGGCATAAGTAGTTAATTAATTAATTATGAAATACTAAAAGTAGTTGTAAGAATCATAAAAATACCAAAAAATAATAACGTTGTTGCAATCCAACCATGGATCCATATCATGTTTAACATACTTCAGAATACAAAGCATCAACTATTCGCCTCCAGCCTTAAGTTAATTTGGAGAAGCCATTCATTTACTGAACCACACATAAGATACATGTGAAGTAATAGAGCTTTAACATAAAAATAGCTTAAGAAACCATTATATAAAAAGCAATTTTATGTATTCCTGCATGCAACTGCCTATTTGGTGAAAAGCCTCCAGGCATGGACAAGACAAAATTCCAAATCATCCATCTAACTGCTACGACAAATAAAAAGACTCCTTATAGCCTAAACATCACTCCTTGAAAAGAAATAAGAAATTCGTGCTTTTAAGCATCTAGAGTAGAAATTACTTGAACACCTAAAAACAAAATTTCTTTGAAAGAACTCAGCAAAATATTGTTGTTGCTTGAATCCACACAAATAAGTAGAAAGATATCAAGTCTTACAAAAGGCTCCAAAAAAGCTAAAAAGATATCGGAGAAATTATTACCATTCACCTTCAATTCTTGTATAACAACATCAGCACAAATAGGTTAAATAACTGAAAATAAGAAGCCACCACTTTTTTGTAGACACTCTATATTATATTAAGCTACTAGAGTGTAGCCAAAAAAAATTCATGAAACTGAAAACTTCCAGGATTGGGATAGTGGCTTTCATTATGGTTTCATCAAAAGCAATCAGTTCCTATAAAATTATTCATCTAGGAAAAAGCTAAACTGCCATTACCCACAAATGACTCAATTAAGGAAATAACATGACTCAATTAGCCTAATGTCACATTCAAATATATTTTATAATTTTATATTTAAGTATTTTTTATATTAAGGTCATTTTTAGAAATTAAATTAAATATAAAGACATTTTATTTAAAAAATCCCTTTACATGGTGCTTTTACATGTGCTATAAATAAGTATATAGATTATGGTGCTAAACTGGCTTCTTGCGAAGCAAAAGATAGCAAAACAAGCATCAGTTAATACCAAAACAAGCATCGATTAAAATCAAAATCCTTAGAATTTTTGAAAATATATAAAATTGGATAAAAAAACACAAAGACAGTAGGGGGAATCCAATTGTAGCATAAATGCTTTAATAGTGAGAAGCATATGAATATGAAATTATTATATAAGATAACACAAACTAGAAATGAGTAAAGACAAGCTTATGCCACTAAAGCAACGAGTAAAAGCAAAGGGAAACAAAGAAAAATGAGGGAAATTCCTTTTTTGTTGATCAGGGTCTTCATCCCTGTTGGAATGCAGCACCTTCCAAGTGGAAAGAAACAAACCATTTTTTGTTGATCACGATTTTCATACCCCGTTGGAATGCAGCACCATCGAGCTGAAGTTTTTTATTTTCTTAGCCTACTCTTGCAATACCTTCTCACGTTCAGCTTGGGCTCTCTTTTCCTTCTCCAATTCCAAAGTTATCCATTCCATCTCCAATTCAGACTGTAAAATATTTTTTTGAACTTCCAGAATATGTAAATGAATTCTTCTAAAATAATAGATATAGAATTGTAATTATCAAACCTGCAACAATGTGTTGCGAAGGTTAAGAATTTCCTCTTCCAAATGTTCTGAATGAGAACCTTAACCAAAACAAAACATCATTAACAAGTAAATACTTTCCAAAAATAAATTTATTAGAAAGATTTTTAAGATGTATATATATGAGGGACAACATCTAAATTGCAACAATTTCCAACCTGCAATTTTGCACGAAGTTCTTCAATTTCTTTCTTTTAACGCTTCAACAAGGTGGCATCTATCAAAATCTGTTAAAAAAAGAAAAAAAAATAGCCACACCACAAGAAAATTAAAAATAGCACATTCAAAATCAAAATATATAATAAACACACAAAATACAAACAAGCATTATGAAATATCCTAAAAGAGAACTGAAAAATGGCTAAAGAAAAGATTACAAAATGAGAGAAATATGATCTTGGAAAAGCAAGATAAATTAGAGCATAAGCTCATTCACATTAGCACATGTCGCCATTAAACCGTCGACTGCCATCCTTTCCGATCTCTTTATCGCGAATGAGGAGAGGCAGGAGGCACCGAAGGAACCATCTCAACCTCGGGATCTCGTTAGTATCGGTCATGTTATCATTTGTTGTCGTCGATCGCCGGTGGGAGGAGAAGCAGCTACGTTCACGAGAGAGAGGGGAATCGAGGCAGAATGATGCAAAGTTGGACGCCGACGATGGGGAACAAGCGATGGCATACACAAGTTGCCGTCGATGAAACTGGCCGGCATGGCCACTGCTCGGGTCTCATCTCCTCCATCTCGTCTTCCTCTCCTTTATCCCCTGCTCTTCGTTCCCCTTCCTCTCTCTATTTTGTTCTTATTCTTCTTCTTCTTATATATATATATATATATATAGTAATTGGTTCTAGTCCATGGTGGTTTTAGCTAGAAAAATCTAGGACGCCCAAAATTATTATTATTATTATTATTATTATTATTATTATTATTATTATTATTATTATTATTATTATTATTATTGCCTAATTTAATAATCTTTATAAAATTCAAATCCTTAATAAAGTTACTAATATAATTTTAATTAACTAATCTAAATTTTAATTTATACCAAGTCAGCTATGACTTTTAGTAAACTCTCGGCCATCCGAAGTACTCTATATATATATATATATAATTCTAAAGTAGTATTAATATAATCGATTTTTTTTTGAGACGTTACAAAAAAAAAAAGTAGTTTCTTCAGACAAACCGAATTGTTGTTAATTATTTGTACTCTAATTTGTTAAATTTATTTTAAAATTGAGTTTTTCAAATAGGTTTTTTTTTGAATTAAGGTACGTGTAATTTCAATTTAAATTTCATCATCCAGATTTCAATATAAAAGAATTATACTCAACATATGTTGAATTATATATATACTTAAATAAAATTCATATATAGTTAGTTGGGAGGTCAAAAGATATTGCATCAATAAGCTATAAAAATGAAAGCTAGTTATATCAAGAAAAAATATTGTGTATGAAATTGATAATTTTATTATATTGATTATAATGAAAAATATTGGTTTTTTTTCATTTTTAATAATTTTTGGGGATAGAGAATCATAGAATTTAAATTTTAATCAAATAAAAAATATCTAAACAGTTTAAATTAACAACGGAATAATATTCCATCGGCAAATTACTTACGACAATAGCATTCCATAGGTAAATTATCTATGAAAATTAATTTCCGTAGGTAATTTACCTACAGAAACATGATTTCGTAGGAAATTTTTTTATGAAAAAAGGATTTCGTCGGTAAATTTCGTGTGCAATTTCAGCCGCAAAATATTTGCAACAATTTTATGATGGAATTTTTTAATTTCGTCGCTAATTTTCATTAGTAAAGTTGGGCGAAAAATTTTTTCTTCATTATTTACGACGGATTTATTATTTCGCCGCAATACTTATTTTTCTTTGACAATTTTGCCTACAGAAAAATTTTCTGTCGGCAATTACCTACGAAATCATTTTTCCGTCGGGAATTGAAATTTTTGTTGTAGTTAAATTGACACATAACAATACTGACATGTTATCTAATGATGTGATAAAAAAACTTATCTATGTGTATATAAGATATTGACATGGCGTGCCACATGTATTTTTCGATGTTATTATTCATCGAAAATCGATCATTATTATATAATATTTCTAACTTCAATAATTTTTATATAACGAAAAATTTTGTCATTATTTTTGTGTAATTTAGATATATATTCAGTGAGCATGACTGAAATTAATTCCAAAATTGTGTAACCACCCATTATAGAAGTGGTAAGCAGTAACCACCATTGGATAATCACTATATATATATATATATATATATATATATATATATATATATATATATATATATATATATATATATATATATATATATATATATATATATAAGAAATAATGATCCATATATTTTTCATAAGCTCAATTCAAGTAATCATATAATTAGTGTAAAATACTATTAAAAT